>JBCFYV010000012.1:39189947-39225714 GCA_039000515.1 Timema cristinae
AAAGGAACAATATAAACTGAAAAAGTAAAACAATTACAATATTATTAAAATAGGACTAAACACAGATAAATAAACGGTAACAAATCAATGTTTGTAAACTAATAAATCGCAAACATGTATTGCTATTTCTCATTAATACGGTCTCCCAACTCCCTTTATTCCCTTTCTCCAAACTTCACGATTATTAGTCATAGATAATACAAAACGTTACCGCGTTTTAAAATATGCTCAGTGCCATCTATCGGATTTTGGCAGTAATGAATGTTTTTATTTGATCTCATCACAGTATTATACCAAACTTCTTACGACAATTTTGTCAATTACCTTAATGGGGTGAACAGACGGAGCTTAATTAGCTGTATGTAATAATTTTTAATAATTTTAAGATAGATGTGCCTAAAATAACTCGGAAACAGAATTTATTAATATCAGTAGGCCGAGTTATGTCGGACGACCGTCTAAAAGTTTTTTTTTTTCTATCCCTCGGGAACAGTACTTTTATTCTGGATGAAAGGTACCCTATGTCCTTTTCTGTATCCCTCGGGAACAGTACTTTTTTCCTGGATGAAAGATACCCTATGTTCTTTTCTGTATCCCTCGGGAACAGTACTTATTTTCTTCATGAAAGGTACCCTATGGCCTTTTCTGTACCCATGACAACGTGTATGCGAAATTTAATGATGATCGGTCGAGTATTTTAGGCGTGAAAGCGTAACAAACAAACAAACTCACATTCGCATTTATAATATAAGTTAGGATTTTGGCTTGTTTCAAAACAGTAATTAAATTTTAATTTATACAAACACAAATTTTTTTTAAAAGAAATTTAATTTTGGTTGTTGATATTAACATACTAACCCCAAAAATAAGAATGAAAACAATGACCGTGTGAATGTGTAATGCATTTTTGGTGGTATGAAATGATATAATTTTTTCCACCCTTATTTTATCTCAAATCTCTAACGTAAATCATATTACAATTTTGTATTTAATGTTTTTTCATCTTATACATACATATATTTATTTGAGATATTTAACGTACACTTTTTGAACCGACTAATTATATCAGTACCTGAGAATATCCATCAGCGAGGGTGAAAGGGCCTTCCATTTTTGGCGGAAAAGGTATTTTCACATACCTTCCAGGATTCTTTTACACACCACAATTGACATGGAACCGACGGTCTTACTTCCTCTCTGAAGGAAGTTGAGCAACGGATTTTTATCGCTCAAGATAAATCCGTCGATCTCGGTTGAGTTTGAGTCCACTACCACCGAGGTTGACTATTTCTTCTTGTAAAGTATGGCAATATATTTCTCGTACTTTTACGTGTTGAATAGTCAGATATACTATCTCAGCTCACACTTCCGCTTATGAGTCGTATTTTGAAATTCCTGTGTTTGGTAATGGCTCCCCCCACTTCTGTCTTCCGTACGTTATTAGTTGATGGATGAAAAAAACAGAGTAATTTTTGGGTCCGAGACTTTTGAAAATTGCGAGTTTACACAAGCAAACCCATATAGTAACTTCGTGCCTTCCGTCTTTTGCTCGAGAATTATTAAACTAAACAGACGCACAGTACATTCAGTCGTAACAAAGAGACGTATTATTATTACTATTATTATTATTATTTATCACTTCATCTTACTACCCGTTCGGGTTATACGCTTTAAGTACTAATTACGCTAATGGATTAGGAATTGGGAAGGTTGAATTAGAGAAAGTGAACCCGCATTTGCGTGGAGGGAGAGTGGAAAACCACTTAGGAAACAAACCCGACCGAGATTCGAACCTCGATCTCCACGTCCTCAGTAGTAGAGCTCAACACGACAGACGCGTTAGTCAACTTCGCCACCGAGGCGGGTTACTATTATTATTAGCGTCCCGTCTTATTACCCGTTCGGGTTATACACACACTAATGTGAAATAGTAGGGTGATTGTGAGATGAAGTGGAGGACCTACAGTTTAACGTGGGATCCGAACTACGGTGGAGGCCTAGAATTCCACGAATTCACAAGTTGTGATTAATACACGTCTTGTCAGAGGGAAGGGTTTGGCAATCATATAAATCTGTGCCGGGACCGAGGATTGAGCCCTGGACCCCCAGCACAAAAGTCTGACACCTTACCCCTAGACCACCAGGTCACCCAGTTAAAATGATAAAGTGGCAATATATTAGAAACAGTTGCTTTAAACATGTAAAGGTTTATTAGTAACTTTACATTGATATTTCTTAAATATGTAAGATGTTTTAAGAAACTGTTACTTGTTGCTATGTGTTTCTAGTAGGCTATTTAATTGTAAAGTTCAGCATACGTTTTAAAAAATAATAAAATATTGTAATTTATACTGTGTGTAATAAAATACATTTATTTCCTAATTTCATTTAATCATCCAAACAGTTTACGGGTAGCTGGGGCAAACCAAATATAAGAATGGTACAAAATACATTATTAGAAAGTAGGCCTGGAAGTGTATCGTTTACAATACTCGTAGATATTCGCTGTTTATTTTGTGATAGTTTCGATCCTTATTCAATAAAAGTCTCTCCATTGAATTAAGAACGAAAACATACCCATCAAACTCGAATAGGTGTTAGGGTCGCATTATATCATTAAGAGGACACTGTGCGCTGCACGTAGGATTTTTATCTATTAGAGTATACATTTTATATTTTTATACAGAGTGAGATAACGGAATATTTTCTCTCCTCGACCCTTTTTCAATCTTAAAGAATGCTGATATCTACAAAAAGAATTCTGTTGACCAATGATGCAAAGTGCAAATTAAAAAAAAACTTAATTTATTTTATGTCAATTTTTAATTCACAGTATTAAAAGCAAATTGTTAAAACAAAAATAAATATTTTTTTCATTGCCAGTAAGAATAAACAAAGTTCAAAATTCAAGTATATTTCATTTAAAACCATTTTCTAGGACATTTATCAAATGTCTGTTTGTTGTAAATATGGCACTTCTTCTCACTTGCTAAATATTTAATTCTGACAACATATTTTGACTTGAAACAATACTCATTGTTCTTTGTAAATGTCTATCTGTAAGCTAACTTCTTATCTTAGATTTACTCAAATTTAAAGGGAGAAAACTCTTCATAAAGTGTTGTTCCTCCGAACATTGAAAATATTTTAGCTGTATTCATTTGTAGTGTGGAATATCTAGCATAGTCAAATAACTGTGTTAAGATTTGGATCTTTTCCTTGAAGTCGAACATTAAGTGAATTAAGATGATATATAATATCAACCAAAAAAGTTAATGACTAAAGTTAGCTTCCCTGACTAAACGGTTTTTTCAACCATAAATATATAAATAGAATTCTTCAGTCCAAAAATTAGTTTTTAAAACTATTCCCTGACACAACCACCTAGCTTTGGAATGATCCAGTAATTATATATATTATTCATTAATTTATTTTTAAAAAATCCGCAAACTGATGGTGATTAGTGATTACACGAGTGAACGCGAATAAAATTGACAGTAGATACAACTGCTTACATCACATGGTCCATTTTTAATGATTTTGCTCACAAAGCCTTATTGTGTATGATACAATGAAACACAATTTTAATTTGACAGCCCCAATACCACTAATTTAGCTTTTAATTTCCCAATTGTAATGCAGTTTGAACCCACCATACGTGAGTGGTATGACTGACTTTTTTTTTTCAATCAAGTCTTGTATCATATATAAAATTTTCTAAAGCAAAAAATATATATATTCTACAATGATGGCGTCTTTTAAGAGTTTTTTTATAAGTTATTAATTTATATAGCGGCAAATCCAGTCCCAAACTCAAAATACACCGCGGGCCACATTTCTATTTTTCCTTCATTTTTAAGTGGGGGCCTTATTTTTGACAACCCTGCATTAGATCGACATGCCATTTTTTACCTGTAGGAAAATATTTACAGCAATATATATTTTATTGATAATTTTGTAAGATAATATATTTTTATTAGGTATTTGTTCTTGAGGGTCATAGTGCCACAGAGTTTGTATGATTATGTTTTCATGTTCAGCCTTTTCATATAAATTTCACTTTTCGTTCTTTGTCTGGAATCACGTTTAGTAAAAGGCGAGCAGAACGTATATGAAAATAAATCTCGTGTTTATTTTATTTTACTTGTCATCGTGGCTGAACAATTGGTTAAAATGTTCTCAAACCGAGCGTGTGGCAAATTCAAGGACAGAAACCAACAAAAATTTTTTTTATAAATAAGTCAGCCAAGTGGGTTGTATAATAAAATAAGAGTAGTTGAAAAATGTTTTCCTTGGGTCCAAGTAGAGCATGAATATTATTTTGTATTTACTCACGTTTCCTGGCCCAAATAGACTAAGTTGGCCCCGCTCCGAGGATCTTGCGGTCGTGGGGTTTGAGGCCGTCATAAACAATGCAATGTATATAACTTAACCCAGCTTAACCTAAATAGCCTAGCCTTCTTTATGCAGGCGATGGCAGAGTCTGGATTTAAATCCCACGGTCAATTCGCTATCGGCCGCAAACCCCACACCTGCTCGTTATTTCTACCACATTCAACAGTAAAAAATCGTGGTCAATTTTATTGAATTTTTTGGGGGGATGTTGTAAAGGAGATGGGTAGCTCACCATCTTACTGCCCATTCGAGTTAACCGCATATTTACACCGGGATGAAGAAGGTAGAATTTAGAGGAAGTATACCCGCATTTATGTATAAAGAAAGTGGTAAACTGATTATAAATAAACCAACCTTAGTATAATACACCTGATCGGAGTTCGAGCCCCAACCTTCCAGTCATTGACATACAAGACTAGTCCACGTGCATATTATTGTGGATCGTGTGATACTAAAAATGCAACTTCAACTAACACCCGCACGCGAATAAAGACGTCAGTCTCGTAGTGTGATTTAATAACAGTGGGTCACCTCTTACAAGAGGTGTATTAATCACAACTTGTGAACGTGTGGAATTCCAGGCCTCCACCGTAGTTCGGATCCCACGTTAAACTCTAGGTCCTCCATTTCATCTCACAATCACCCTACTATTATACATTATCGTAAGTACGTATAACCTGAACGGGCAGTAAGACGTGGCTCTAATAATAATAATAATAATAATAATAATAATATATCCCGATCACATTAGTGTAAATATGCGGCTAACCCAGACTGGGTAGTAAGACGAGGTGCACAAATACAAACCCTTAAATGAGGCACAACAACCAGTTCTCTGGCTGTCCCTTCATCTCTTTAAAAGGGAGTATTACACTTTTAGCATTTATTCATTTCTCGGCCGTACCGGTTGTCAAACCTTGGACTTTAAACTGTGAGAGAAAACGCAATATGAATTAAACTAAGTTGGCTGACATCCTTTATATAAAATATTGTTTTGGGAGAAATCAACATTCATACAATCAGGTAGGCTTATATATGAAAGACGAATCTTGGGCGGAAGAATGATGATAATATTAAGGAAATAAGACGTATCTCGAATATGATTGAATAAATTGGAAAAATGGCACCCGGCCAGGGGTTCGATTCCAGTTTCCAGGTGTCATTTTTCAGTCAATTCTGTTAAAATATTGTAACTAACATATAACTGCACCGCAGGGTGGTCGTGGCTCATTGACCTAGGAGATAAATTATTCTATCTGAAGAGGAAGTCGTTAAATAGCCAGCGGTATCGTCCATAGTCCACAGCAGCCAGAGTTTTTAATGAGACTTAGAACTTATTTTTTCCCCACGTCCTACTATCCGTTCGAGCTATACGCGTATACACTAATAACACTATTGTATTAGGAATGAGGAAGGTTGAATTTTAGAGAAAGTGTTCTCGCATTTGCATATAAGGAGAGGGGAAAGCCATCTTAAGTTCATTCGAATGGGTTTAGAACCCCGCATATACTCGTTATTGGCTGTCTTGTATATTGCGAGAGTGATGCTTTAAACCATGCTGCCACCGAATTGCGTTAATAATAATAATAATAATAATAATAATAATAATAATAATAATAAGTAATAAAACATAGTTGGACAGATACGGAAAATGTTACTTTTTTTTACAACAAACGTTATTATGCTGTTTTTAAAAATAGTTTTGTATTATTTCTGAAATGTATTCTTGACACATGCATTTTGAAGTTATACTTCTTTAGGCGCGTTATGAAAAAATGATGAGTGAAATTTTAAGATGCGCGCGCATCACTGTAACACAAAAGTAACAGGTTGAAGGTAAACCGCTCACTAAGTCTCGAAAAAAAAAAAGCTACCAACAAAATAGAAATAGAACCTCTGTTAGTCGCGCATGTTGGTACGCTCATAGAGAAATGTATACTATGTTATTCCTTTCTCTATGGTACGCTCGTCGCCTCTGATCACTGTTTTCATATATATAATATTTAGCCACAAGTTTCTAGTTTCTACATTCACAACACGTGTTTTAGTTTCATACAAGTGCGAATTATATATGTGCTAATAAATTATATTCAGTAGTGATTTAAATTGAATATTTTGATTAATATTATTTACTATTCGTAAATATTAGTGAAAAAAATTGTGCTTATAGACTTTTTAAAGTGCTCCAATATAATTGAGGTTAACTATTCGTATGTATTATTTATTGATATAAATTAAAATATTATTATTTAACATAATTAATACTAAATATTATCATTTTATTGTAATTAATTATTTGCATGCAATTAAAAACTATTTTTTAATGATGCCAAAGAAGTATAACTTCTCGCGCGCGTACATAAGTACACACACCCATTCTTTTTTATTTATGTCTTACTACCCGTTCGGGTTATGCGCTTAAGTACTAATTACGCTAATGGTCTAGGGATTGGTAAGGTTGAATTTAGAGGAAGTGAACCCACGTTTGCATGGAGGGAGAGTATAAAACCAAACATAAAACTATTTAATCCTAATAGAGTTTGGTTTTAATTATATATATTTAAATATGTATGTATATAATTTTATAATGTTGTATCTGAAGTAAACAAAAGTACCACAAACATATTCTCTTTCCTACTCAGGATTTAAAAAAATATATTACGTTGGTAAATATAAAATGCCTAATACATTTTGTTGTATTTTTCTCAGATTGCAGGGAAGGCTAGGTTAAGGTTAGGTTTGAGATTTTTGGATGGAATGGCACACTTAATATTCTCAGCGTGAAAAGTGGTTCACCAGTAAAAAAAAAATCTGGCCACCCCTTCCTTAGACCATTTAACAACATAAGTGGATACTTACAAACTAACTCAATTCTAGGACAAACACAACACACAGTCTCGCAATCGTTAAATCATCACTGAAAAGAAAGACTCCTATTTGAACAATGATAGTTTTTTCAGTCACTCTTGGAATCGAACCCGCGCCTTTTAGATCCGTATTTATAGTCTAGCTTCGTGAGTCAACCTATCTATCAGTATACTAAATAACAAGACGTTCAAGTTGAATGGCTGACCTTCGTACATCGATTATAAACAACACGATCTTAGTTCAGTAGGCCGGCTGAGTATAAGTGTCTGATAAACTGCCAGGAGTCAAATCTTGTATTCCCGACCGTTCAAGTTTTAACCTTGTCCTGACGTAAACGTTACCTGGTGATGCATGCCATCGCTGAGGGTCAAACTCTTGACCAAGGTCACGTGACATAACGCGCCTATTTTCATGGCCCCATTGTGAACCTGATGCGAGAACACAAAACACAAGGAGCGCCTAGTTTATCAGTCTGATTCAGGGTATAGTTTTTTTTTTAAATTATTTGTCAAGTGTTACGTTTTAAGGGGGCCACCTACGGGACTAATGAGACGCGTTCCACACGTCTGAGAATCCCACGTTATTTAAAACGTTTTTGGTTATTTCGAAATAATAACATTAACCTCGAACCGGTAACACCGGACACCTTGCAGCTAGTAGGGGATAAGATGTGAATTTTGCTACAAACAAAGACATAATAAGGTCTACAAATTGTTTAAAAAAAAGCTTTTAACAGCAACTGTAGTTCTGATGTAAGTTATTTTACAGAACATAATAGCTAATCGAAGCTTTTCAGTTAATTATAATATACACTTTTTTTGGTCGAAAGGGTTTTTTGGGTAACCACGATTCGAATAAACTAGCTTCGAGTGTATAAGAATACATTTTCAATAAATTAAACAAACTTAAGGATTTACACAAATATAATGAGTAGACCTATTATTTAAGTTTGTGGAGAGCAAAGGAGGCTACATAACGATGCATTACATACCCCGCCCTCATTACCAGACATAGTTTTGGTAGTAAAATCTCGCTGGATAAGATGAGCAGGAGGCAGGACATGAATTATAAATGAGCGAATAGAGAACCGTGTTCAGGGTATTGACTGAAAAAACAATGGGAAGAGATTATTGGGATTACGTAGACTAAGATGGGAAGATAACATTATGATGTAGCTGAAAGATATAGGGTGTAATCAGGGAGACTGGATAGAACTATCTCAAGATAGGGATAGGTGGGTACTTTCGTAATTATGGCAAATGACTTTCGAATCCCAAATGCCATAGAGTAAGTAATGACTCCACCGATCAATATTTTTATTATTTATTTATTTAGCACCACGTCTTACTACCCGTTCGGGTTACACGCTTAAGTACTAATTAAGCTAATGGGTTAGGAATTGAGAAGGTTGAATTTAGAGGAAGTGAAACCGCATTTGCGTGGAGGGAGAGTGGAAAACAAGTTAGGAAAAACCACCCCGGTTCACCCGACCGAGATTTGAACCTCAATGCCCCCGTCCTCACCAGTCTAGCTCAACACGAAACAACCGCGCTAGCCAACTACGCCACCCGTGCGGGAAGTATTTTTACTAAACTACTAATTAAATTTATAACCATGAAGACACAACATCATTTTAAAATTGTTAATTTTAAAGGATTTATATATTTCAGCTAAATATATATTCTAGTTCATACATATATATTAGGCCTGCTTGGGATCCCGAACTTCGGGAAAAAGTTCGGAAAATTAGATGTTCCCGAAACTCAGACAGGAAAAATTATATCCCCGGATTTTTCAGGAAAAATTAATATTAAAATCTTACAATTAAGGACTGTATCGATGTGACGTTTGTACTTAATTCTCGTTAACAATATTATTAATTTACTAAAGTTAAATAAATCTTATCTTCCTTTAATTAGACGAATACCCAAAATTTCAGCTGCTTTTATTTTACAGCTATCTATTTAGTCAACATAATTATTGGGTGCTATTAAATAACAATCACACCAAGTTACTTGTGGTAATATTTATCCCTGCATATATTTATGGAAGTAAAACATATGTTTGGCGGAAAATGATGATAAAATAAATTAGCTTTAAAATATCAAAGCATGCACGAAATACCCTTCACCACACTTATTTTCCATCAAGGCACATCTATTATGTTAATGTTATTATTTGTAATGGCATCCATTTGCTTTTGTATCTTAGATTTGGGTAAACTAGTATTTTTGAAATCCAACAGCGCTTTTTTTGAGAGGTTTGGTAACTAAAATATAAGAGATAATCAAAAACACAGGGTCAGTTGAGAAATGTTTTTAGTATTCTTATGGACAAGACTGATCTCACTTTCATTTATTCAAATTAGCTTGAATATTTTGATGTTTTATTGGGTAAGTGATTATTAAACTTTACCCCATGAATGTTTTAACTAAGAACTTTTTTAATGATTCTTAAAATATAAATTTATAAATTAAAATTTATTTATATTTATATTTATACCAAAAATGCTTGATTAAAAATACACAATTGTAATAGTGCTTTAGACCTGGGCTTTTATTTTACCTCACATCAAAATATTACCCAAAATTTGTTAGACAAAATATTTTTTAGTTTTTATTTGAAAAATTTAAATTTTAAAAATAAATTAGTATACAAATTTTGTACACTTTTTGTCCTTTAAAAAATTCTACAAGATTACAGAATTTAAATTTATTGTTCAGACCTCTAAATGGCAAACTAATCAGAGCTTGTGCCTCTTTTCCCGACCTTGGTAGGGATCAAATGGTCCTAAGCTTCTAATTGTATCATCAAATTATCATTATTTTCAATTGGAATAAATGGAAAGGTTAATTTTAGATTAAAAGTATGAATTTAAAAAATAAATATAAACCTAAAGTGGACAATTACTTTAAATTTTTCCCTGTTTCCCATTCTGTTCACTCAGTAAATCGATATTTCCCTCCCGAAACAAAAATGCCATTCCCGCACGGGCTTAATATAATAATACGCTGAAAAGTGTTCTGAGTGAACTTTACTAGTCTCATGTAACATGACTCATCAAAATATGTTTTCAGAGTGTACCTGAAAGAAAGTAATAAAATGTCAATTGAAATTGTTTTTCCTGAATCACAAAGTGAGCGAGTGTCTGACTGACGACCTTGGTAGCTGTCGTTATCACTTTAATTTTGTGCACTTGAATGTCATCTCTGGAGATTAAGTCTGCTGTAAAAAAAAAGTTACAAGTAAACATGTAACGGTGAACTATAAAATCACCTAAAACTACCACCGGTAAACTGTACCTCATTAGTGTTGATGGAGCTGATATCTGTTTATATTTTACTCGATTTAGTATTGACGTTACCCGTATTGGTGAGCATGTGATAATAAAACGTCCGGCTCATCTTGTCTGGCTAGCTGGTGACGGGAAGGTTAGGGTTGTAATCTCGGCGGGGTTTCCTTAGAGTAGTTTTTCCTAAAACGTTTTCCAATCTTTCTCTGCGCAAGTGCGGATACTTTTCCTCTACGCTCTACTCTCCTTATCTCTAATCCATTAAGGTATGCAGATAGCCCAGACGAGTTGAAAGACGTGGCTCAGAAATAAAAAAATGTACATACTGTAGGTCACAGCTTTATCTATATTTGGTTGTCAAAAGTATTTTAAAATTAAAGTCATAGTATAGCCGTCATTTTATTAACTATTCATTTCCAAATCTAGCAAACGATTTAACTAAGAGTATTTTCTTTAGAACCACGTCTTACTACCCGTTTGAGTTATACGCTTATGTACTAGTTTCGTAAATGGTTTTAAGTGTTAGGAAGGTTATATTTATAAGAAGTGTACCCGAATTTGCGTGTAAGGAGAGTGGAAAACCGTTGTGGAAAAACCACCCTCACTACACCCGACCGAGATTCGAACCTAGATCTCCCCGTCATTGGCAGCCTAGTGACTAGTCTACTGCGAGGGTAGCGCGTTAGACCACGCGGCCATTGAATCGGATAATTAAAAGCATTATTTTAGAAAATTCCATTTAAAGTTTTAACTCACTTGTTTATGTTTTTTTGTGGTGAACCATGTCTAACTACTCATTTGGTCTATCCACTTAATCTACACCAATGGGGTATAGATGAGGAAGGTATGGTTTTAGACTAAATGTGTTCGCATTTGCGAGTAGAAATAGCGTGAAAATAAGACAAGATTAGATTGACAATGCCTATTGGTGTGGGTATTTATTAACTACCGGTTAAATAGTAAAATATATGGCTTGCATAAAAATCAATTAGGCCTACAAATTCTTATTTTATCTTATACCTAAATTTACACAAACTAGTGAAATCCAGTTTATACAGCAGCACGACTCCATCCTTATATCTTGGCTTGATCGAAGTTTTTATTGACCGATCGAAACTAAGTCCTGTTTACACTCCTCAACCGTCTGGCATTTTGTCTGTCTCTCTGTTCCGTGATTACTCCCAAATACACGAATCAAGTTAAGCAAAAAAAAAAAAAATGCTCTTGGACATTCTTTGAACTTAGGCTGAAAGACGAAGTTTTGCAATCTAATAATCCATTTCAAGATTACGGCCACTTAAAAAGTGCTACGTTTAAGAGCTCATTCCAAGTGGCTTAGATTTAAATATTTAAGTAATCGATCGAGCACCTCGGGCGTATTTATTTGTATTTTTACATACTATATTATGAGAGCGACCTCTTAAACTTCGTGAACAGTGATTATTCTTTATGAATAAAATGTACTATTGAATGTTGTTGGTTTTCTGTCTAACGTGTTCAACAGGGAATAATATTAACTGCAATTTCAAAGAGAAATTTCAACCAAAGATAAATGTATTCAAAGAGAAATTTTAAAACTGTTAATTATGATAGAACAGAATATAACCCACTTAGGTGGCCGCATGGCTTAAGGCGCTACTCTTTCAGTATACTAGACCACCGATGACTGAGAGATCGAGGTTTAAATCTCGGTTTGGTGTTCTTAGGGTCTCCCCCCCCCAAAAAAAAATGTATTTGTTTACCACACTCTTTCCACGCAAATGCGTGTACACTCTCTTTAAATATAACCGTCTTAATCCTTAATACCATTAGCGTAATTAGTTCATTTATAAGTAAAGCCCGAACAAGTTATAGGACGCAGCGCTAAAAAAAATTTACATAAAACCGAAACAAATTTGTTTGTCTCAGGAATCTGTCACCTCGTAGTTTCCGTATCTCAGTTTGTCAAAGTCCACACCTGAGCAATTTGAGGGTGACCTCATGACTGTGTGGTAATGAGCTCGTGTGGACGTCCTACATTAACACACGTTGGATTACCAGGATCACACACCGTGAGTGATATTAGGGTTCGGCTGCTTATTTAGGTAATAAATGTCCATTTCTAGAGACAACAATGATTATTTTGTCGCACCGTGTTATACTTTCCGTCAAGGCTATTCAATTATTATATTTGTCACCGCGTTTCACTACTTGTTTGGGTTAAGGTGAGGATGTAGGGGACGCGAGAAAAGGTCAGTGATTTTCGCAGATTTTATAGCAACAATTTTTGTTTACCAAAATAAATCGGATATTACTCTAGTAGAAACATGTTTAATTTTCTTCACATGGTGATATCAACAGTTGTTGAATATCTGTCATGGGCATAGTAGCATTAGCTGATGACAAGCTTTTTAATTGAAGAAAAAGAGTTGTCATTAAATCCCAGGACACCCTCGACAGATATTCAACAACTGTTGATATCATTATTTGAAGAAAATTAAACATGTTTCTACTGGAGTAATATTACTTTTATTTTGGCCAAAAAAGTTTTGCTATAAAATCTGCAAAAACGCTGGTCTATTCTCGCGTTCCCTACATCCCCATATTAAGCATATGTAGCCTACTAGCTACACTATAGTGTAAGAAAAGATTAAGTTGAATTTAAAGGAAGTCCACCTGTATTTTCGTGGAGGGAGAGTGTGAAACAATTTTCGATAAAACCCTCTCAGAACATCCGACCGGGGTTCGAACCCCGATGTTCCTCCTCATAAGCATTCCAGTGTATTGAAAGAGTAACGCTTTAGTTTAGCGTTATACTATTCAACCAAAGATGTGGGTTATGCATTTTTTAGCACTGTGTCTTACTAACCCTTCGGGTTATACTCTTATGTACTAATGGTTTTAGGGATCAGGAAGATTATATTTATAGGACGTGTACCCGCATTTGGGTGGAGGTATAGTGGAAAATAATTTTGGAAAAACAAGCCTCAGTACAACCCACCGAGATTTTAACGTCAATCTCCCCGTAATCGGCAGTCTAGTCTATTGCGAGAGTAGCGCGTTAGTCCACGCGGTCACCGTAGCGGGTCTATGCAAATTTAACTACAACAATAGGGTATTTATGAATGTGGAAAGTAAAATTTTAGAAAAGTTCCCGAATTTGCGTCGAGTGCGAGTAAGAAACCTTTTAGGGAAAAGCAACCTCAATACACGCTGACGTGGTTTAAGCCCTGACCTCCTTTGTCGACGACAAACCAGAACAGACGAGACTGAAGACTTATTCCACGTGACCACTAGTGCTGGTTACTCTAATTTAAAAGACACCGGATAAAGAAGAGTTTAAATGAAATGCACATGCACTCGGCTGGCTCGCAGATGATCATGCCAGTTGGGCCTACGGGTGCTGTGTCAATCCAGCAGGTGGTAGAGGTAGGTCGAATTGCTGAAAGTTCAACATAGTGCTAGTGCTCTTAGTGGCGTGCCTATGCTTCCAACCTCTCCAATACCACGTGCTATCAGCCAGGTTATTGACCATTGCATCACAGCAAGAATTGTACCTTTTGGTTACCTTGCAAGGTATCAAAATTACCTTGGTTGTTTCCACTATTGTGAAGTTTATATGACAGGGCCATAATGTAATCCGTCAAGATAAGGCTGCTGCCTTTCTGTATAAACAAAGTGTACATTGTCTCTGCGGTTATAGTAGTCGATCACAATTCTAAGGATCTTTGTTTCATTCTAAGTGTTTTTAATATCAGTATGCTCATCACCAAGGATATTAATGGCCTTACGCTATAAATTAGAGGTTTGTGCGGTTAGTTTTTAGAGAAAACGCACCCGCTTTAACGTGAAGAGAGTATTGAAAAAACTATAGTAATAAATCATGTACCACCACTGTACCCGCTTAAGATTATAGTAGGTTATATATTTGTGTATATTCTTCTTATCCGTTTGCTTGCTTTCGTAATAGATTTGATTGTCACTGAAGGGAATGCCGAGGTTTAAATCTCGACCGGCTACTCAACAGGTTGCGTGTGATTTCCCACTATGGAAACGCTCTTTCCCTTTCCAAACTAATATGAATGCACTCTTAACTAAACCACAATATTCTCATACCCACCCTACATTAACCTTTGTGTTAAACGTAATCATTCTAAACTAAATTATTTAGTTATTAAATGCTGCGAAAGCAGTTGAAGCACTACAAGTGTGATTTCAAGTGCAATTAACCCTTTGCTCGTGTTAAAATGCCTAAAAACTAACTTATTGAACGGGGGCTCTCGACCGTCTCTAATGAAAGAAACAGTGAAACTATGTGTTTGCCTTGAAGGACTGGCAATATTCAGGGATTGGAGGAAAATCTAAGATTTTTTTCATAGCAGGTTTTATTAGGATTTCATTTAGATTGTAGATTTTATTTCACAGATTATTAGGGGTGGGCCAAAGTCACTTTTTAAATTCGAAGCCCAGTCGAAGAGAAGCTTAAAATATGCTAAGCCCAGTTGAAGAGAAGCTTAAAACATGCTAAGCGCAGTAAAAGAGAAGCTTAAAACATGCTAAGAGCAGTAAAAGAGAAGCTTAAAACATACAAAGCGCAGTCGAAGAAAAGCTTAAAACATGCCAAGTGCAGTTGAAGAAAAGCTTAAAACATTCTAAGCGCAGTCGGAGAGAAGCTTTAAACATGCTAAGTGCAGTTGAAGAAAAGTTAAAACATGCTAAGTGCAGTTGAAGAAAAGCTTGAAACATGCCAAGTGCAGTTGAAGAAAATCTTAAAACATGCTAAGCGCAGTCGGAGAGAAGCTTTAAACATGCTAAGTGCAGTTGAAGAAAAGCTTAAAACATGCTAAGTGCAGTTGAAGAAAAGCTTGAAACATGCCAAGTGCAGTTGAAGAAAAGCTTGAAACATGCCAGGTGAAGTTGAAGAAAATCTTAAAACATGCTAAGTGCAGTCGGAGAGAAGCTTGAAACATACAAAGCGCAGTCGAGTTCAATTAATGAATGAGCTTAAGTAAACTTTAATACGAACTATTTAAAAACCAAGCTGATCCTCGGCAAAAATAAGTAAAAGTAATTTTCACACTTATACCTAAACTACAAATATAATTCCCCACCTCTCCCCTCAAAGGCGTTTCCTTTACAAGTAGTTTCTAAAAAAAGTTCACCCCTTTTTAAACCCCTAAAAAAACCCCTTCCCACAAAAGCATTTCTTCACAAGTAGTTTTTAAACTAGTTCACCCAAAGTAAATCTTATCTTAAGAAGGGAATATTATTTCTTAGCAAATTTGCTTAACCTTTCATAGCAATTCGTCATTGTCCCTCACAACGCGAGCTCTGTGTTTAATATAATGTCTTGTAAAAAAAATAATTTTATATTGATGTGTTCTTTATTGATTTCTTAGTCGCATTGAAAAACACGTCTGTTTACAACTCAAACATTACGACAACACGCTAATTCTAAATAATTGTCATACAGCTGTGAAATTATTCATTACAATTTAGTTAAAAGACACGATGTGTACTTAGCCAAACCGTTTCATGTTTCAAATCGTCGCCTATTATACAAACAAATAACGTTCGCACATAAACACTGCTAGTTAGCATGGTCCATAGTGGCCATTACGTGGCTGAAGACTGTAACTGAAGGAAATTAGTCCGTTACATCTTTTATGAGTTATATTTTCTCTAGCACTTATGATGTTGGACACTCTTAAGGTAACATGAGTTGGAATAAATTAATATAATAATGTTGTTTAAATGCCAGTAGAAGAACCCAGAGGTATAACGAGGAGAGATATAAACATCTATGTTTTGATTGTATGGTACATAAGAATTGATTAAACAATTGATGTTTTATCTCCTGTGGCAGATTTGAAGATGCTTTTACTTTTTACTTTCCCCCCTTGAAATGGTTAGTTAATTTTAGTAAAACAACAAGAAAATTGATATTTCATTTAAAGGGAATGACAAAACATTCTATAAAAAATGGTAATGTGTACTATAATATAACAAATTTACCAAAAATAAGCCTAAAAATATAGCATTTAATCTTGTTAAAATGTACTAAATTTTGTTTAAATTACTAAATTTATTCAAAATATGCGAAAAGTGTCCACTGCATGAATTGTTGACGCTACTCGGGCTAAATCCAACACGCACCTTTCATGTACTGACCTTATAGGAGCAGGGCAATTTTTTTTCTGGCAACCACCAAAACATTATAAAGTAGGTAGTTTAACTTTTAGCATTTTATTTTTAAATATGTACAACATTAAAAAATTATTATTATTTTCTTCCTTTGAGTTTATCATGCCACCCCTAATGTATATTTTGACATTTTGTTTAGCACTTCTTCGGAATCAACCATAATTTCTCTGTGAATATACATTAATGCCAATCCATGAAGTCCATTTTGTGAAGTGGAGTTTCTGAGGAATTCTTAAACTACCTTAAGCTGGGGATGAAGGGTACGCGAAAAAAGTAAAGTTTTTTTGCAGTTTTCATAAGAAAACTTTTTTTTTGCTAAAATAAAAAATATATTGCTTAGTTACAGACCCATAGTTTAATTTTTTCACGTGGTAACCTCATCAGTTCTTGAATATCTGTCAAGGGTGTCCTGGAATTTGATTATAACTTTTCCCCTTCATTTAAAATGTTTCTTATCTAATGCTGCTATGTTCACGACATATATTCAATAACTGTTGATACCACACTATGTGAGGAATATTAAACTCTCAGTTTGTACGGAGAAAGGTTTTATTTATTTTGGCCCAAGAAAATGTTTTGCTATAAAAATTGTAAAAATACTGATCTTTTGTTGCGTTCTCTACATCCCCACCTTAATGAGGAGAAGGGCCTTGATGCTTTGGCAGCGGTTATTAGTAATGTCATCGCTAATTTAATAACGCTTTGTTCAGTCGGGAAAGTATTTTTTTCACATTCATTGAGAGCAATTATGAAGTCGCAGAGGTAGTAAGATATTTTTATCCATGTTCTTTTCCACGTATAAACTTCTCCAATGAACTTTGCATTTATCGATGATGCATCATTGGGTCACTGATCTTATACCGTTTTATAACATACTTATATTTCGTTGTCAGTTAGTTTTACACATTTTCCTGGGAGTAAGAAAGTAAGCTTTTCCATAGTACGGTATTTTTGTGGTTTAGAAATATTTAATTAATTTTCATTTATTGAATAAAAAGGTTCAAAAACTTTATGTACAGGGAAACTACAATGATATTCAAAATTATTCATGCTAGAAGTGTAATTATACCTAGTAGTTTGCTTACCACAAAGTCGATGCATCTGAATTGTACCTCCCAAACGTCAGAAATTTGTAGGACCCCACGGTAAATGGCCTCAAACGGGGTTTCGGCATCAGCTCCCATTAGTTGAATTTCTGCTTTCAACAATTCAGCATGATTTATAGCAGAAGGAAGATATAACTGCGTTCATTGAAAGAAGGTGTATAAACCATGCGCCAAACAAAAAACTTTGCTTCATTAACATTTAGTTGTTTTTTTGTCTTTAGAATTATTTGAAAAGTAATTTTATTAGTTATGATATAATTTTTGGTGAAATAATTATTGGTTTTATAGTTAATTGTACTGTGAAATATAGTATGAAATAGTTTGATAATTTTTTAACAGTGTGTAATTTAATTTTTTTCGTCTTTTGTATCAGGGTAAATGAAAATATTAGTAATTAATTTATCTCGAATTAATAAGATTTAATAATATATGGTAGCTAATCTGGCTAATATTGAAAGCTGCAGTTAAAATAAAATGATTTATAGGATGATTCTGCATAACTGAAATTTTGAATTTCGCTCAACGCTTCCAAGATTGAGAACCAAAGATCCTCAAAGAGAAGAATAGAATCCCAACCCAACGAGCTTCGCAGAACTTGGAGAGGCGTGTTCTCCGTGTATCACTATTATCTTTGAGAATAATGGTTTTCAACACTGTGGCGTGTTTTGTTGAAAGTATAAAGAACAAATATTTATTTGCAATGTAGACCTTCATGTTTAGTAAAAACTTTTATGGAGGGGGAAAATTTCTGTGGAAGGAGGACATATCCCCCGCCTTGGCTACGCCCCTGGAAGAACCCTTTCTGGTAGTTCAAAATTTTATTTGATACACAGCTATGTCATGACAATGCGTATTGGCTCTATTTGGCTTTTTTAAATATATCTAAAGCAATCTTCAATATATGGGCTAGGGTATTTCAATAGTTCTTTTCAGACAATGATTATTTTTTTTAGGTTACTAAAACTGTTTGTTCTCTTAGTTATGGTTTGAACATTTTTTTGACATTAACTTTAACTAAATGATTTATATCACTTCAAATTTCACACCGCATAAAGTCATATTGTATGGTAATATTATATTCCTAAGCTAAGCCATAATTGTATTGTTGTCCTACGCTTAGCCATGGTCATATTACGTGTCCACGTTTAATCAAGATACTCTTGAATTCCCATACTATGATCAGATCACGTTTCAACATTTTATTTTAAACAGGAGTCAGACCAATTAATACAAAGGAGCTGTACTCTGGAACTCCCTCTTGTAAAACTCAATATTAAACGCATTGTGTCAAGTGTTTCCACGAACGCGATGGATACAAAACCTGTTAGTAGTTCGGGATTGCGACTGTGTGAAATGTGTTTACGCTCCCTAGGATGTGCGAGATCAAATAAGTTTAGTACCACTCCGATGTTTGGCTACGTTGTCCAGGAGGGTTGTTTTCTTTTTGACTCAATGAATCACCGAACACTATATAATCAGTTCCTCCTCCACCGCAAATACTCTCTTTTGGGTGTAGGTTTCTGGTGATACTGCCGAAAAGATTATAGCGATGAGATTTTTCCAAAAAATTCCGCAGTGTTGCAAACTACCAAGTAATAGGAAGGTCAAATTTAGTGGAGGCGGACCCAAGAGCCTTTTAAAATATATATACTCATCATAATCCTCATACAGTGTGTTGTAGGACGATTGGGAGGAGGAGCAGGGCTACCAAATACTCAAACCAACTTTAAAATTATTTGAATTATCTTAATTAAGAGTAATCTGGAAGCAAATAGTTTTAAAAAAAATTGCATTTAGAACAGAGATGAGAATTTTTCGGTAAATTTATTCAGATCGTTAAAGCCCAGGGATAGAGATACATTCGTTAGGGATTTTATTGTAATAGTGACATATCTGGTCAACAGCAGACCCGACGTTAGTGACACATTCAACCGCCAAGCACTGTAGTCGATACATGAATAAAAGGAGAGAACTGGGATCACTGTTATTGCTTTATTGGAGCTCATTGATTGGTTTCCAGTAATTGTTTTTTCACATTTTCAAGAACGGAAAATTTTCCGGTAAAAAGTAAGGGAAGCTTTTCCGTCTTTAATCTCAAAACCTTTCATCTGATTTATTCTCGTTTTCAAACATAGAATAATATCCAGCACACACTCAAAATATATGAACCAACCTTATTAAAAATACCGAAATATAATAGAAGCGTTGGTAGTTATCAACCAATGCATTGACAGTAAGACTTTGAAGAGGTTATCATACGTTTGTTCGCATGCCAGCAGTGACGATCTCTTTCACCAATTAAAGTGAAAGCTTCAGACAAATGACGTGATTATGACAGCTAGCTATAGCGTAGCTAGGCTTAGTTTGCTAATTTTGTTTAATGAGATGGCGTGATGCTCGTACATATGTAAGTTTAGCTCCCCGGGCACGTATGTTGGTAAACCTGTAATCAAGCCATAAGCAGCTGGCCGCGTGGTAAGCGGACAAAACTATGGAGATGAAATGAAAGGCAAATGAAGCAAGAACATCCGTCTTGATATGTCTGGGGAAGTACCATGCAAGGTTTTTATCGTGCTATATTTTATTAGGAGAAAACTTGATTTTGTATTGAGAGTTGGTCTGGTTCTATTAATTAACAAGTGGTGAACCCATATATTTTACTTGTGGGGGGTCGGTGACCTGGTGGTCTAGGGGTAAGGTATCAGACTTCTGTGCTGGCGGCCGGGGTTCAATCCTCGGTCCCGGCACAAATTTATCTGATTTCCAAACCCTTCCTTCACCTCTGACAAGACATCTAGTGAATGTGGGGAATGCCAGGCCTCCACCGTGGTTCGGATTCCACGTTAAACTGTATTATTATTATTAGCACCGCGTCTTACTACCCATTCGGGTTATACGCACGTTAAATTGTAGGTCCTTCATTTCATCTCACAATCACCCTACCATTACACATTAGCGTAAGTGCGTATAACCCGAACGGGTAGTAAGACGCGGTGCTAATAATAATAATAATACTTGTGGGGGAGATGGAGCTTAAAATGTAACCAAATTATGTATTACCTTTTTATTTTTAAAATTATCACTGTATTAATTTGGAACTTTATTGACGTTGCCTACTTGATCATTTCAAAACTTTTTTGATAAGTGGGACTGTACTTAAACTCGACACGCCTAAACACTCAAATCACTATCACATATAAAGGTCAATTTACGAAATAGAAAATAATTGAAGGAAACACGTATTTACAGCTCTTTGTCTTTGCATCTGCCAGGGTGTTCGGCTCAACATTTTTGTCTGCCTTTTAGGATTTTGAAGACTTTTTGTAAATAATAATATTTATCCTAGTCTTACTCATATAACGTAGGTAGGGCATATTTTCGCGCGATCTTAATTGCTATCTGCCACCACTTTTCCACGAATCAAAGTGTCTGCCATTATTAACATTGAACATAAAACATTGATACCACACCAAAAGTCAATATTACTAATACCAAGATTTTGAATTGATTTATTCTACCCCTTTGCCGCAGCCCTCACCAGTATTAACCACCGGAAGCCAGGCAGGCTTCCGAATCAATTATCAACGATGTTAAGATATTATAGTTACATGAAATATTTTCTTACTGAAATTGAACCCTATTTCTAACCCTAAAGCCTAACTAATAGGGTTCAAATACTAAATAAATTAATTAGTCAACAAAAAAGAAAGAGTGTGCTAAGCGAGTAAAGACTATAGAAATAACTGGGCAAGAAACTAATACCCAGAACATGCAATTTGGAGATATTGCGGCACTCGTCCCCACGATAAACTTCAACAATATATAAATATATAAACATTCCCCTAATTCAATTACCAGACAACAATTCAGATAGCGTTATACCTAAGGATAGATAAGTTAAAAAAAATTAGAGTAAGTAGAAAAGATTCACCAAATGGGTTGTTTATTAGATATTAAAAAAAACTATTAACAACAATATGAAAAATCCCATAAAGGGGAGAAATAATGTATACAATATTTTGTGATCACAATAGCATGGTTTCATTAGAAGAACTCATTTAAATGTTTTAGTAATCACCATCACTAATTTACGTTAGCAAAATTACAAGTTGGATGCGTATTTGTTATCCAGAAAGAACAATATAGAATTCATAAATTAAATCTCTGCGAAATACTCATGGTCCTTACATAAAAATCAAACTTAATATATCATTACCCTCACATCTCTCAGCCCCGACAAAAGGAAAAATATGTTTTACCTAGACATAAACTATCAATTTCTTATAGTGATTATAAAGTAGAGCAATCCACATTTTAATTGCCACGCTCAAAATATTACCATCAATAAACCAAGTTATTATGGCGGCTATTACTAACCTCAATACTAGCGCTTATGGTGCCCAATAAGCTAAGTTCATAAGTAAACATTGGAGATAAAACATAAACAGCACTATTTTCAAGTCAGTCCACTAACTCAAGTTCATTATGATTGAGATAAATTTTAAGTCCAAAATAAATATTATTATTAACAACAACACTAGCTATGTTTCCTATTTAGAGTCCAATAATTCAAGTTCATTATAATTGAGATAAAGTTTAAGTCCAAAAGAAAATATTACTATTAACACCATCACAAGTGCTGTTTTCTAATCAGTTCAATAAATTAAGTTCAATAAGCCAAAAATAATTTTGAAATAAAAATATTACATGCCGAAAAAGAATTTTGTTTACATTATTATTAGTTTCCGAAGCCTTAGCTTCCCCATCGCGATTAACGAAGCCAGTCCAAGAGTGCGTCTCCACTCGCACAATCACTCTTTTATACGATTATAGCACAGTCCACAGAACACGGAATGAGGGGATCACGAGGGGAGGAAAACCAAATAACATAAACAAGGGGGGGGGGGAAGTTCTACACGCTTCTAGACTGGAGTAGAAACAAAACTGGGCACTGGCGAAGAGTATCTTCTTTTCTACTGAGGATCTTTGGTCAGGAAATTTTGTAATCGAGCGTTGAATTGGTGCGGCTTCAGTATTCTATTGTCAGTTGTTATGTTCGGACGTGTGTAAAATCGACGGGGCGGTTGAGTGCGTGGCCGGGCCAACAGCAGACGGTGTCTGTGCAATTGGGTAAGTCAGTTTGTTGTTGACTTGGGTATTGCTGACTTGTGGCTAGTGCTACAAATGACATAACTATTTTTGTCTCTGACTCTCAGTCTAATATAAGTTTGAAAGCTCCGGGATAGTTAGTTTTGGAATGTAGGTAAACAAAGTGTAGAAGACTGCCATCCTTTACATTGATGGTTCCCAAAGTAATGGTAAGGGCACTTTAAAATTATACTAATCGTGTAAAATAGTTATTCATACCAACCTTGGCATGTGGCAACTGGTCTTCCCTGATGGTGCAAATCTCCTTCTCATCCGCCATGTGTTCTAGGTGTAATGTGTCTCTAATTATGTAATTTATGGTATGATTAACGAAATATGATAAAATTTCCTATAGGCATGAGATATGAATGGTGATGGGTATTTGATCAAATATAATACATCTTACAATTCGTGAAATATGATCAAATGTGTTACAGATATGATGTATGATTAATCAATTAACAATGTTCAAATGTGTTATTTTAATGACGCATTACTCTAACATGTATGAAGTATGTCAATAACTAATGAATGCTAAACAAATGTATTTTAAGTATAATGCATAAATAATTATTAAATATAGTTTAAATACGATCCATGGTATGATCAATGAACTACGATTGAATGTATTATATGTATGATCAATGTAAAATGATTAAATTTAATGCAGGTACGAGGTATAGTTCTAGAGAGAAGGGGGTAAAAGTTGGCCAGAGGGGTTGTTCTTTCAGAGAGAGGGTGTGTATTTTCAAAACAAGAGTCTGTCTGGTTGAGTATACTTCGTAAACATAATATGTACAGTGTAGGTGGTCAAAAGTAGAGGAAGAGTGAGATTGGCATACCTGTCAGAAACTGATGCAAGGTATGGGGAGAATCCTTTCTCCGGCGAGGTGTTATAGTCGTTAAAAATTATGCACGAGAATGAGAAACTGCATATATTATGCATACGCATTATCTTCAAGGAAGAAAGGTGTAACGTTTAATGCAGTATTATGAATTAAGGATGAGACTTAAAGTAGGGATGATAATTTACCGTTATGGATTAAAGTAGTCAACCATTGCAATGTTAGTAAAGGTGAGAGTGAGTGTCAGGGAAACCAGTGGGTCGCCTACAACCGTCTTATATTAAAAAAATGTCATGGAACAAAGTGTGTGGCGGGTGGGTTGCTCAGAAGGTGGAACCTCCTTTTCAGGATGTCATATAGGGATGGTATCCTCCCCAGGGAAACTGAACAAGAATTTCACGGTCTAACACCCTCGGATATCTTTTAACAATGGCGACTTTGCTATGTGATGTAAAAGTTATTTTTTTCCTACTCTTCAAGATCAAATAAATAAAGTGTTGACAACACTGGGATATTCTTTGAATTATCTAACTATTTAGTGTTTTTGTTTCAATGGTATACCTTTAAAATCCGCTGAATAAAACGTAAATACACTAACATAATTATGAAATACTATATCGACTTGCCTCTACGTCACAATTAGGCTTAATGTAAAACTGTTTACCTTTTGAATTTCGTCACAAGTCTGATCTTAAAATACAGCTGATTCATTCAACACAACTTCAGGTAACATATAGTGCTATACTGTACCATCAGCAGACACTTACCCTACCCACTTAGGTGTTCACGTGGTTTAAGGCTTCCAGCTCACATAAGAGTGTGATGGGGTGATTAAATTCAAATCTCGGACAAACACACTGAGGCTGGTTTTCCCACGTGAAAGAGGGCGTATTTAATAAAACTACCTTCCTTTTCCTTAACTATACTCATAAAAATCGAATACCACAAATAGCGGATCCGGACAACTGGGCGCCGCCATCTGGGCGCCGGGACAACTGGGCGCCCAGCTGTTTTTTGCAATGATCTTTTTCTTTTTAATTAAAAAGTGATGAGTAAAAACAAAAAACACACCCCACTTTTTTTCTTTTAAAAAAAATCACTTTTTAGCACTTTTTTCTTTTTTAAAAATAACTTTTTTAATTAAAAAGTAATGAATAAAAAATGTACTCTTTTTTAATTATATATTTCTCAATTAAAATTAAAAAGTGATGGGTAAAACCTAGCAAAAAAAAGTGATAGGTAAACACTAGCTTAATGCAAAATGATGGGTAAAATATATCATTAGGCGCAGCATTATATTTTATTTAAATGTTCTTTGTCTTGTATTAATGCATTGCAATATTATGCGCAACACCACATAAAAACGAAATAATGTCTCTATTATTATAGTCCCTAACTAGTCTTAAAATTCTAGCATCGACTTCTCGATACTTTCTTTTTTTCGGCGTAGGTTCATGTCCAGCTACAAGATGTTCATAGTAGATATCTCTTGCAGCTTGTACTTTACGTAGAGCATCAATAAATTTCCATATTGTGGGATGTTGCATGCCCAGCTCAGTTCCTAGCCTGCGATGTGCAGCTTCAGCATGATTGTTAGTACGATCTGTACCATTTAATACTCTAGTGTAAAGATTCCACATATTTGGTGGAAATAATGCCACTCGTCGTCCAACGCCTCTGCGATTTCTACGACCTATATAATTGTCTTCAAACCAGTCAATCAGGGGCTGCAAATTGTCAGGAAGTTCTTCTGCCAACAAATCTAAAGCTTGGTCTAAATCATTTTCTGGTACAAATGCCAGAGCTGATATCATCCTTGCTTTCAAACAAAACTCTGCATTGTTGTTGTATAGTTGAATAAGTTCCAATGCACATATTTGTTTTCTTATGTTATGTGTTAGATGGTAAAAACAACCATGTATTTCAACTTGGGGAAAACAATCTCTAATAGCACTTATTAGAGCGGATTCAAAGTCACAGGAAAATGTTTGTGGTTGAAAGGTAGGTTCGATTTCTTGTAACATTTCAAAGAGTCGTACGTACGTAGCTCTTTGTTTATTAGGGAGGAGTGCATATATAATTGGATGCACCCCTCCAAATTGCTTACCAAGCACCGTATATATTTGTGCAAACAGTAGTGGGGCAGTCTTAAATGTTCCATCTCCATATAAGGCCTCTGCGTCACGTAATATTTGCAGATTACGTTGTCGACCAAAAATAAGGATTCTGTTAACATCTGGTCCACTATCAGAAAGTAAGAAATTTTCTTCAATGTCCGTTTCGGATACATACATTTTATATCTATCAGGAATTATCAGCGTCTGAAGATTTGCTGGAACTGGAGGGCAGCGTTTATTTGGTTTCGCTTACGGCGAACTAATTTTTTCAGAGCATCTGCTTTCGGAAGTACCCCCTGAACACAGAAAACGTTTTAGATTACCGTAAGAATTTAGTCACGATTAACAATACTTTACATTTTATATTGTTTTTACTATAAAATTATTGCTACATTAATTTTATGCTCAAGATTTATGTATGGGCTTAGCACTTCGAATACTGCGTAACACTTCTAAGATTTAGTGGATGATGCTGGAGGTAAAGAGGGTTTAAAAAGGGGGAGGGGGCTTCGGGCTGAGCTTAGCTTTTATTTATGAAGGTGAATGGGGTTACTTAATGAAAACACTAATCCTAATAATCTAAAGAGTTAAAAGGATTTAAAAACACATACAAAAATAAGTACATCTGTTGTGGTAAAAAGGGACCAACTCTAACATTCCAGTTTTAATATTGTATAGGAAATAGAAAACAAGATTTGTTAGGGCTAAATATGCCACTATAAACGTACACCAACGTAAAAACTATGCATGGGAACTGGAATCGTATGAAAAATAGTTAATTTTAGATTTATAGAGGAATAGTTGGAGTGGAGAGGTGGAGGGCATGGGTGGATCCAGGATTTTCATGAGGGGGTGGGTGCCTCCACGGTACCGGGCTGGGGGAGATTCTTCCTCAAGAAATTCTGAAGAAAAAATTCTTCCAAATTTGAGACAACTTTTTTCCGTGAAGGCTCAACTTGAGTGTAATCCTTAAATTAAGGATAAATTTTGGGCGTGAGTATTTACTTTGCTATTTTATTAAATTATTCTTGACAGTGATCAGTGGTGCACCCAGAAATTAACTTGGAGGTAAGGAGGGGAGGCAAACAATCAAAGTAGTAGCCGGAGTTAAAGAGAAGGCTTTGCTTGGTAATTTTTTGAAAATTAGATGTCTCGAGAACCTAGGAATATTTGGATTCATTTTCACTGGCAATGTGTTGAAAATAATTGCCTATTAAACTATAAAATATAGATAAAATACATTCAACACTTCTTTGGTGTTCAATTTTATAGTTCAACTTGATGTTATTTAGTTTTTACTAAATATATTTGGGGTCGAGGGGGAGGCACAAACGTCCCATTTAGCGACTAGTGAGATATTACAAGACAGTACAACGAGTAGTGATTATAAAATAGATTTAAATGATTTAATTAAAAAAGTTTTGATACCAAATAAAAAATCCTTGGAGGTGGGATAGGGGGGCGCGCCCCCATGCCGTCCATCTGGATCCACCCCTAGCGGCGGGAGGGGGTGTTACGCTGAGCTTATAAATAGGGCCTTTGTTAACGATCTTACCTACATCTCCCTTCCCCTGAAAGATTTGAAATGGCATCCCTGAGTATAGCCTGTATTTATAATGTAAAACAAATTGTTAAGTTGTGCAATAATAATGAGGGAAGGTGCTAAGATTGTATTCTAAAAATTGCGTTAGTAATATTTGAACACCACCCTTTATATTCCTCGCCAAAATTATTTGTCATGAGAATGTTTTTACTGGATTTTTGGAATCTACAGACTTGGTAATACATATTTCTTGCGTTAAATATATTTTATTATGTAAGAGGTTAATTACCTTAAAAGGATACTAATTAGTTTACTACTTGCTTTGATGACTCACATTGCACTGAACGTAACAATTTAAAAAAATCACTTGGTTGCCGTTGGCAGGAGGTCCGGGTTTGAATCTCAGCTGGGTGCACTTTGGTGGGTGGTTTTCAACATGTGATTACTCGCGGTGGTTTTTCCATACCCTCACAACATTTCCTCTAGTTTTCTTTCTCATCTGTACCCGTTAGAATAAGTTACTAGCCTTTGTTTTGAAACCTACTAATAATGAAAGGAATATTGATTGAAGGATTAATTTAATAATTATTTATGTATTATTTATCATACTTAGCTAAGTAAAATGAAATACCTTTGCCGCCTGGGTCAAGCCAATTGTGCATTCGTTGATGACTTGAGAAGTGCATTCTCGTGTTTCAGCAGCCCGTTGTTTGATTTTTGAAACCACCTCTTGTGCTCCAATGTGTGGTGATGAACTATCAGGTGTGTGTTCGTTTAATCTTTTAACCACTTCTTCTCCTCTTGTATGTAATCTAGCCTTGCAATTATTGTTTTTTCCTTCACATCTCCAAAATTTGATCTGTCCATCGACACTAAATTTATCAAAAACATATAGAAACCCATTGTCTACGTACTTTTGTTTGTCACGTTGTGACACGATTTTTTGTTCCATTTCGTCCAAACCACTCTGGTTGACGAAACCTTATGAAGTGAAGAAGCAAAAAGTAATGGTAATGGGTCGAGTGGGCGAATTCTAAGAATACGCAAATAAAATCTCGTAACACCTGCACCGCATATCTATGAAATGGATAAGAGAAAAGTAGTAATAATAATGGGGGAGGGAGGGGATTTCTAAGAATAAACAAACCAAATCTCGTCGCACCTGCACCAGAAATAAGTCATAGCTGAAAGGTATTATAATATCGGCGATATTATTTTAATTTTTACATAGAGATGCACATAAATGCTACTTATTATTCCTCTTTAGTGGTTTATTTTGCGCACAATTCTTATTTTTCATTTTTTGTGGAGTTTTTTTTAGAAATTTTATCATATAAAATAGACTAACTTTATAATATAAATTAATTAAGTTTCCTCTACTAAGATTATTTTTTAAAATACTCCAAGAAAAATATATGATGTTTCGCTGAAAAATATGATTAATTAAAAAAAGTTCATTTTTAGTTTTTATTCATCACTTTTTAATTTTAATTGAAAAAATATGAAAAAATGGTCCATTTTTTATTCTAAAAAATTAAATAAGTTAATAAATAAATAAAAATTTAGTTTTATTTTAGCGCCCAGTTGTCCTGACGCCCAGTTAGCCTGGCGCCCAGTTCGCGTGTGCCCAGTTGGCCGCGCCTGGTTGGCGGCGCCCAGTTGTCCTAGACCGCACAAATAGATATACAGATATACTGGTATATATAAGCCCCTTTTTTTTCTGAAAACTTAAAACCAGTGTGTTGGCAAACTGTGTCAACTTGTTAGCCTTGCTTCATTTAAGTTTACATTTTTCAAAGAGAAGATTATTTTCTATCCAGGTTTATATCCTCCAACTGCGCGTGTGTGAAAGTGCGCCCCCCAAGGGCGTAACTGTATCGAGCGCTCCTGAGACCCGGCACCCGAGATTTCTCATTTTGCACCCGAGTCCATCCAACTCGAACAGTCTAAAACGTTGATAAAACATGAATGAAAATAAGTCGTATTCGAGATGAGTCTTCGAGAGAACTACCATTCGAGTTGGTTTTATGTTGTACGTACTAATTTCTCATTTTGGAAACTAACTTTCTGTAAGTTAAACCAGCCCCAACATAGGAAAATACATTGCTATTATTGCTTCTAGACCATGAAACATAACTTTCTTTCAGGTTATTTAAATTGTATCGTCAGTATTTTGTTTGACTGTACAGCGCTTTAATTTAATTTATGTTGAGCACATCAAAAAATATATTTTGGGGAAGAGTGCATATATTGATAATATTATACCTTATTTAGTCCATACATTATTATTTATTGACCTGATTAATATGGAATAGACTAACTTTGTACAAAAGAGTATCATATTTGGCGATATTTTGACAATTGGTAGTCAAAATCATTAAGATACAAACAGTCAATAGTCATTTTTGAGTTTCTGTACATGATCAACTATAGCGCATAGTGTAAATGTGCTTTAGTGATTAATTTTAACTTGCCAGATAGACCAACTACTTTACAAGAACATAAATAGGCCTGAGTGGCTTTGCACTGTACATACTATAGAAAAATAAGGCAGACGATCAAGACAGTCCCGCCATAGCGTTTTTTACTAGTTTGTCTTTTAAATATTTTGTCAAAGCTACGCTTATTTGATCTATTGAGTTTGATTAATGATTTATCGCTACTTATATATGTATTAACAGTAACCATCTCATTATGTAACCCATTCAGAGAAGCGTTAAGTATTTAGGCATACCAATAGATAAAAAATTAACGTGGAGAAAGCATAAAGAACAAACAAAAAAAACTAGGGCTATTTGTGAAACTATACCTACGATTTAAAGGTAACCAGCTAACAGAGCACACAAAATTAATTATATACAGATCTGTTATTCAACCGATCGTACTATAGAGCTGTGTAGCCTGGAGCTTCGCATCATCACACTTACTCAAGAAATTGCAAAGGACCCAAAACAAAATCCTGAAAACGATCACTGGGACAAACTACTAAACTATAATAGTCAATTAACACTAGGGCTGGAATCACTTAGAGATGCCAAGCAATACACTCAAGAATACGCCTCAAAGGTGGGTTGTCATTCAAACCGCCTGCCAACTTTCTTCCGGTCGGTGTCGGTGGCCCGCTCATCCACCCGAGGGGTTTTATCGACTCGGAATTATCTCATTTGCATGCTTACTTTTATCGTGACAACGTTCGTCCCTGTGGATGCCATAAAACAAATAGTGGTACTTTGGATAGAAAGTTTTGAGCCGACTGAATCCACAATTTTTTACTGCCTTTGTATCCAGTGGTCTCACTTATTTTTTGTATTGGGGTATTTAACGCGCTTTTTATGAACCATTTGATCATCTCAGTGAAAGACTTACAAACTAATTAAATTTTTTATGTCAGACACAACACCCAGTCCTTGGATCATCAATTCGTCGATGTGAAAAGGGAAGCCTCCATTTCACGAGTTTTAATTATTATGGTCATGCCAAGATTCTAACCCGGGGGTCCTTAACTACTGATCAAGGATGCTTCTTGGACTTTTTATGGAGAGAAATTCTCTTCCTAATATCAATTTAAACCCCCCCCCCTCCAAACCAACCCCACCCCCAAATAGGTTTAGGTTAGCCGTGTACTACAAAGCTACAAATATATAAAACTACTAGATTTAAAAAAGTATTAAACCTTATAGTTTTTTGCCCGTAACAGTTGGCACATGGGCAAAGATGTCGAACTCGTCGTATGTATTATGCTGGTGTGCAGGTGGTCAGGGCTTGAGTTCCGGTTGAATGTTCTGAGTAGTTTCCCCCCTAAATTCTTTCCCTATATCTGAGAGCACAACTGCAAATAAACTTCCTCTAAATTGTATCTCCCTAATTCATATCCAAAAAGATAAATTAAATTGGAATAATCTGGTAAGATGGGATGAATAAAAAGTAATTTGAGTAGATTAAGTGGTTACATGAACCTAACTTAATGTAAGAATTGTTTTTACGTAATATATTCTGGCGTTTACATTTCAGCCCTGCTTGAAATAACACTTTTAACTATTTACTCAAACCTCTATGGTGGTGTAGTTAGCTAACGCGTTAGTTTTGTGTTGAGCTTGACTACCGAAAATGGGGAGATCAAGGTTCGAATTTCGCTTGGGTAACTAGTTTTTTCCTAAATGGTTTTCCACTCTCCCTCCACGCAAATGCGGGTTCACTTCCTCTAAATTCAACCTTACCAATTCCTAATCCATTAGCGTAATTAGTACTTAAGTGTTTAACTCAAACCGATAGTAAGATGCGGTGCTAAATAAATAAAAAACTACATACTAAAATTAATAAGTTAGAAACAATCTTCCGAAACAGCACTATATTTATGAATATAATTGGATTATAGAAACAAGATGGAAAAAATACCTTAGCATAAATTGCAAATATCAGCCATGAATACTACTTATTATTTAAAACCAATAGATAGTTATTAATTATTATGAAAAATGTTTCCTTTGTATTCACTAAAATCACCTTATACATATAAATAAAATAGCTCTGCGATGATCCACAACGAATAGTCTAACCTTTTTAAGTCCCGAGTGCCAAAATATCTTTCTTTTGGTGGTTCGCGGGCTTGAATACTGTACCAATAATATTCAGCTTGAATTAATATTAACAAATTCGTATTAGTTAATTCTTATATACTTATACCCACACAATGGATTAGGATTTCTCGAGAAGAATGGTCAATGTTTTTTTTTTTTTCCTATTAGATTTTTCAAGCAGGAAGTATCACGATTTGTCTTGTCATTTGTTGTCATTTGCCGGTTCAAAGTACATTTGTATTAAAACGCAATACTTTTCTTCACGCGAAAATCAAAAATCATTTATAAAATGACGTAAATACTTATTTATTTTACTAGTAGATTATGTAATATATATGTGTATTTTGTCATTTTTTCCACTTGAAATATTTTTTTATTTTTCATGAGCCAGTGGGCCGCGGTTTGAAGACCCCGGGTTTAGGGCGTCACTCTAGCAATATATAATACTGCCAATTACGGTGGATCGAGGTTTGAATCCTGGTCAGGTGTGCTAAGGTTGTTTTTTCCTAAATGATCTTATATTCTCCATTTATGCAGATTCTAGTTCGATTCCTCTATATTCAATCTTCGTAAGCCCTAACACATTAATGTAAATAATTAGTAAGTATGATTATAACCCCAACGGGCAGCGAGAGGCGGTGCCAAAACAAACAAAACTTTTAAATGGTGTCCACGTGGTCTAAGGCATCATGCATGAAAAAAGACTGAATCACCGGTGACAGGAATAGTTCAAAGTTTTAATTTTTACCAGATGTACTAGGGGTATTTTTGTCCCATCCTCTCTCCGGAGATGCACTTCCGCTAAACAGTCTTACTCACTATATTCCCTAGAGTAAACCGTAAATAGCCATCATGTCAAGTATAATAATGTTTTGGTGTAGCCTACTCAGTTTTCCCCCTTAGTGTTTTCCCTCTTTACCTCTATGCAAATGCTGTTATATTTACTCTCAAAACTACCATATTCATTTATATTCTATTAATGTACTAGTTTTTAGGCCTGTCTACGATAGGTTGATTATAAAACTAACCAATATAACAAAACCTAACCTTCAATTAATAAACGCATGTGATATTAGGCTTTGTTTATAAATTAGTATATTTCTGTCAATTATTACGTTAAAGGAGAGTGAACTAAATTAATTTTAGACCTATATTTAACAAATGAATCACAAAATTTTATAAGAAAAGGCAACGTGAATAATTGGCCATGGCTTAAAATCGGCTAGGGAGGATATCTATCAACCATGCCCAAGGTTTGACCTTGTAACTAATAATTGATAGTATTTGAGAACACCAGTTTAACTGGGAATTACCTACGTCTCAAAATAAAGAGGATGCCAGGTGCCAAATTGATTATGGGTAAAAAACATACATTATCTTGATATACATCTGTTTAAATTGTTGCATGAATTATATAACCTTTTATCAATTTTTTTTTTTCACTGCTTGCCAGTTTCATCACATAGGCCCTGTTTGGTATCTAAGTAGCCAAGGATCATTATTATACTGCCAATTCTTAAGTCTAACTTTCCTAGTGGTATTCCTGAGGGCGTCAAACTGTTTAAAAACTCTTCTGGATGTTTCCCTTTTCCCCGCTCATCCCTACACTCGACTCTAAATTAGCAATAGAAACTTTCCCCATGCCCCTCTAAAATATTCATTACTCATTTATTTGAGCAACTTCATAATTTCTCGGACACATAATGGCCATTCGAAATATTAGTTAAGCTCAGCCTATTTCCAAATGTTTCATGAACTACCGAGCCATGTGTTAATAATTCCTCTGGGACTTCTATGATATTTTCTTTCAAGCAGTCCAGTTTAACTTGAGAATTTTAAACTCCCTCCACATCTGATACTATTTAACGCTTGTATGGACGATTGTTGTCTTTTGAGCATGCATAATAGTTGGTAAACATTACCTCAAGTCATCACTCAAAGGTAAAACTTTTATCCTAAATGGGAAATAATAATTGATTATAGCCTATTCTGCAATAAATGATTGACTGCAGCTATTGCATGGCTCATTCCATATTAGCAGTTTGGCCTCTGATGACGGTTGCATTATTCACTGTCCTACTAAAGTAAATGTTTGTTCTGCGTTCAAAGTAAAAAAAATGCTGCTACCAAATTGTTCCTCCTTTTTAATGGCAAACATATTATCTTGGATGATTGCCGAAAGGTGATGTGAAGGTCCTCTCTAGTTAAAGTCTTCTCATTTTCTGTCTTGAAGTAACAGTATGTTCTGTACATCTCGCAGATTAAATTTTCACAATAAAAACATCAGGCAGTATGATTATCGCGTTTAGTGTAAATATCCTCTGTGGATCTATTAAATCAAGTTTCTCACACCCTATCAGGCTCGACCGATGAACCAAATAAGCAAATTATGTCAAATATCTGACTGTAAGAATATGGAATTTTCACTAAAACAGCTTTTTCGGTCAATGAATCCTGCCATTCTCTTTCATTATAAAGATGCCTTTTAATTTGAGTATTCATTGATTTGTCTGAATACATATGTATGTAAATGTAAGCTTGAATTAAATAAGTATGCTGAACGTTACTTGTTTAATTTTTATTTGTCAAAGAAACTTTTTTTATTTACTACTAGGAATGCGAAGCAAAAAAACCTACGAAAACCCGCAATGTATAATAATCTTCAACTATTTCTCATTTAATTTAACATTGGGATTTCTATTCTAGGTTTTCCTTGCTTTTGAAGTACAAATAACATGTAGACGAATTAAAATGATTAAATAAATGATGTTTTTATTGATATGATATTTATTTTGCGTCAGTTTTCAAGTTATAAAATTTGGTGCTTTCTATATCATTGAGAAGTACTAAAAATTATCTGCAGAGATATTATACATACATCAATAGACTTTTATTAATAATAATATTAATTTATATTGGGACCGCCTCTGTGGTCTAGTGGTCAGATTTACTGGCTACAGTTTCAGAGGTCCCGGGTTTGATCCCTGGTGCTTCCAAAATCTTTTTGTGAAGCAGTGAATTTGGAACAGGGTCAACTCTGCCTCGTGAGGAAAAATGAGCTACTTGAATGGAAAGTAGCGGCTCCAGTCTAGAAACTGAGATTAATGGCTGGAGGGTTCGTTGTGCTGACCACTTGATACCCTATATCCACAGAAGTTGGTTCTATCTTCGAGACCAGATGGCGGCCGCTCGGTCGGTATAGATCTATTGCGGGCTGACTCCATGGCTTTTTTTTTTTTTTTTTAGTGTATATCGGCGAATAGCCTGAACGGTTAGTAAGACGCGGGGCATGAAATAAAGATTGGGATGCCATCCAACCTGTATGGATGTAATCGCCCCACGTCACCTCGGCTCTCTAGAGTAACCCTTGAGAAAGCCCAACATCATAAGGTCACCTTGACATATAACGTACCTTACTGTTAGAGCCAAGTACGGGACAACGCTTGTCATTCATTGTGTCGGTTACCAGATAAGGCGTAGTCTCTGTCATTGGTTGACCTTTCTGATCGACACCAGAGATGAGATGAGCTGTGCTCATTAGCACGTCTTATGACCTTGAGGATGAGGGACAGAGTTCTAGATGTTCTACAAGAGAGTAAAAACTAATATCTTGGGACGTAACCAAGGGAACAAAATTCTTGGTGTAAGCGGATGCATCATAGATGATTTCCCGTGACGTCACCAAGTGAGCTT
>JBCFYV010000012.1:39225814-39285969 GCA_039000515.1 Timema cristinae
AGGGATAAGATTCAAAGTTCCCTTTTTTTCGGTATTCATTTCCATTTTTTTAGGACATTTAAACAAAGTGGTTTGTTTATAGGCCCCCTTCCTACTCATTGCAATTTTTAATTTTTTAACTATTTTAAACTGACAATACCTTGGGAACAAAATTAAATGTTCCATCGGAAACCCCAAAAAATTTTTACTTGGGGGATTTAAAAAAAAAATAAAGGAAAAAAATTTTTTAAAAAAAATTTTTTCCAACCCCTTAAAAAAAAAAAAGCCAAAATTTTTTAAAGGTAAAAAAATAAATTTAGGTAAAAAAACTAAAAAAAAAAAATTTGATTTTCCCAAAAAAAAAAAAGAAAAATTAAATGAAAAAAAAAAATTATTATAAAAAAATCCAAAAAAAAAACCAAAAAATTTTTTCAATAAATAAAAATTTTTTCTTTTCCCTAAACTAACCCCTTCTTTTTTTAAAAGGGCCATAGAAATTTCAATTTTAAAATTTCGTCCAAAAATTTGGTTTTTAAAATTTTATTTTTTTCTGCCAACAACCGCTTTTAAAAAACCGGTTATATTGTTAAATATAAATTTTTTTTTTTTTTAAACCCCCGCAATTGAAGGGGGGTGTTTGGGGGATAAAAAAGGCCAATTTAAAGGGGAAAATGAACCCACGGGGGGCCTGGCTTTCCCCCTTTCCCAAAAGGTTTGCAAAAAAGGGGTTTAAATAAAAAATTGTAAAGAAACCCCCAAAAAAAATCAATTTGCCGGGCCCCATTAAAATTTAAAATCTTTTTAAAAAATTTCAAAATGAAAGATTTTGAACCCAAAAACCAAATATTAATTTTTTTTTAAAGCTGACTTTTTTTTTCATAGGCTTTTTTTAAAATTAAAAATTTTAAAAAAAAAAAATATTATTTAATGTGTGTAAAAAAATTTTTTTTAATTTTTTAAAATAAAATTTAAAAAAGGGGGAAAAACCTATAAAATAAAAAATACAAAGGTGCAAATTATTTTTTCCTAATTTTTCTTTTTTGGGGGTTTTTATTTTTGAAACCCCCTGTATTAGAAACGACCTCCATTTTTTCCCCCAAAATTTAAAGAAAGGGGAAAAAAAAAAAAAAAAAAAAAAAAAAAAAAAAAAAAAAGGGAAAAAAAATAAAAAAAAATTTTTTAAAAAAATTTAAAAAAAAATTTAAAAAAACCAACCCCCGTTCACCCCTTTAAAACCTCCCCCCTCCCGCTCCCAAACACAACCTACCAAACCCCCCCACGGGGAAAGCAAACCCAAGGGGTAAAAGCTTCTAAAATAATAAAAAAAAAAAAAACCCCCAAAATCCCCTTAATTAAAACCTCCCCCCCCCCAAATTTTCCTTTTAACTTTGGGCACTTTCCTGCCAATTTTTATAAAATTTTTTTAAAAAAACGGGCAAAAATTTTCCCCCCCCCCAAACGGCGTAAAAAAAGAACCCCCCCTTGCCCCAAAAAAAACCTTTTTTTTTTTTTCCCCCCCCAAAAAACCCCAAAGGCACCTTAAAAAAACCAAAAAAAACGATTTTCTTTAAAACCCGGGTTTTCCCCAATTCAAAAGCATTTTTTCCCTTTCAAAAAATTCTCAAAAATTTTTTACAAAACCTCGGTTTTTTAAACCACAAACAAAACCCAAAACCAAAAAAAAAACTTTTAAAAATTTTTCCCCAATTTTAAAAACGAAAAGGTTTAAACCAAAAAAACCAAAATCGGGGAAAATTTTTTTTCCTTTTAACAAAAAAAAAATTTAGTTTTCCCTTTGAAAAATTACCCCCAAATTTTTTTCCCCCTTTCGGGCACCAAAAAAAAAAACCCACCCCCCCCTTTTTAAACCATTGTTTTTCCCCCGAAAACGTTAAAGGAACAGGCTTTGACAGAAAATACCTGCACTCCAGGCCTTTTTTTTTCTCCCCTTTAGGGTTTTAAACCTTTTCACCCCCCTACCCTTTACTTTTTTCCCAAACGAAACTTTTAACCCCACCCCCCCCCATTAGGGCACCCCCATTTTATTTTAAAAATTTAAAACCCCCTTTTCCTTACCCTTTTTTTTTTTTAAAAATTTTTTTTAAACCCACCCCCTACCCCCGGCCCCCCCCCAACCCTTTAGACCCCAAAACAACCAACCCAAATTTTTCCCAACAAAAAATTTTTAAATAAAAATTTTTTGCGGGGCATATCCCCAATTGAGTTTAAAATTTTCATTTTTAGCCTTTTTCAAAAAAATTCCCTTTTTCGTCTTTTCTGGAATCCTCAAAAAAGGCGGCAAAACTTATGAAAAAAAATCTCGTTTTTTATTTTTTTATTTAAACTTTCACAGGGCTAACAATTGTTAAAATGTCTCAAAAAAAAGCAGGGGAAATTAAAAGGACATATCCAAAAAAAAAATTATAAATAAATTCAGAAAAGTGGGTTTAAAAAAAAAAAAAGTATTTGAAAAATGTTTTCCGGGGAAAAATAACATGAAATTATTTTATATTACTTGCGTTTCCGGCCCAAAAAGACATGAATTTTTTTTATATTTCCGCGTTTCCTAGCCCAAATAAGTAGGGACAAATTATTTTTTTTTTACCCTTTTTCCCGGGCCCCAAATAATCATAAAAATTATTTATATTTACTCGGTTTCCGGGCCCCAAATAAGCATAAATATTATTTTATATTTCCCGGGTTTTTTCCGGGCCCAAAAGAGAAAAAATTTTATTTTTACTACCCTTTCCGCCCAAATAGACATGAATATTATTTAAAATTTACTCGCTTTTCCCTGCCCAAATAGAGCATGAATATAAATTTAATTTACCCGCTTTTCCCTTCCCAAAAGAGATAATATAATTTTATATTTACTACGTTTCCTGCCAAATAAGCAGAAATTTTTTTGTTTTTTACCGCTTTTTCCTGGTCCAAATAGAGAATAATATTTTTTTTGTTTTTAAAACCGCTTTTTCCGGGCGCAAATAGACAAAGTTTGTCCCGCTTCGAGGATTTTGCGGTCGTGGGTTTGCGTTCACTTTCCCCTTTAAAACATTCTAGGGGTTTGGGGGCCGTCATAAAAAGCAAGAAAATAACCTAACCCAGCTAACCAAAATACCTAGCCTTCTTTAGCGGGCACCCGCCTGGGCGGCGTAGTTGCAATCGTTTTGTCTTGTTACTCGTCGCTAGGACGGGGAGATCGAGGTTCGAATCTGGGTGGGGTAAGGGGGGTTGGTTTTTCCCCAAAAGGGGGTTTTCCACCTCTCCTCTCCTCTCTACGAAAATCGGTTCACTTCCTCTAATTTCAACCTTCCCATTTCCTAATCCATTAGCAAAAAAATTTAGTACTTAAGCTATAACCCAACGCGAGTAAACGGTGCTAAATAATAATAAAAAATAATTTATGAAGGGAGGAAGAGTCTGTATTTAAAGCCCACGGTCAATTCGTTTGGGCCGAAAATCCCACACCTCCTCTTTATTTCTCCCCACTTTCAACATAAAAAATCGTGGTAAATTTTTATTGCTTTTTTGGGGGGATGGTGAAAAAGGGGGATGGGTAGCCACCATCTTACTGAACCATTCATTAACCGCATTTTTACACCAGGATAGAAGGTAGAATTTAGGGGAAGTTACCCATTTATTAAAAAGAAAGTGGTAAACCGTTTATAATAAATAAACCCTTATATAGACACCGATGGGAGTTCGAACCCCAACCTTCCAGTCATTGACATACAAACATCCACTGCATATATTGGGGATCATGGTAACTAAAAACAACTTAAACAAAACAACCCCACGCGAATAAAGACGTCGTCTCGTAGTGTGATTTAATAACAGGGGGTCACCTTTTCAAGACGTGTATTAATCAAAACTTGTAATGTGGGGAATCCAGGCCTAAACATATTCGGATTCCACTTAAACTGTGGGTCCCCATTTCATCTCACAATCACCCTACCTTAAAACTTAGGTAAGTGCAAGGGGTAGTAAACCGGTCTAATAAAATAATAAAATAAAAATACTAAAATAATAATAAAAAAAACATGAATGTTGAAGCTAGAATCCGGCCGGGGTTATTGGTTTAAAAAAAAAATTTTTTTTCCCCTTTCCATCCATACAAATACCCATACTTTAGTGTAAAAATGTGGCTACCCCCCACGGGGTATAAGACGAGGTGCCAAATACAAACCAAAAATGGGGCACAACAACCATTCTCGGGCTGCCCCTTTTCATCTTTTTGAAAGGGATATTACACTTTCAACATTTATTCATTTCCCGGCCGTACCGGTTGTAAAACCCCTGGATTTTTAAACGTGAAGAAAACGCAATATGAATTAAACTAAGTTGTCTGACGACATTTATAAAAAAAATTGTTTGGGAGAAATCAACACCATACAATTAGGTAACATATATATGAGAAAAAATGTACCGAGTATGACAATACAATGAAAAAGGGCACCCGACGGGTTCGATTCCAGTGCCAGGTTCTTTTTTCAGTCAATTCTGTTAAAATATTGTAACAAATAAACCCAAACCGCAGGGTTTCGGGCTCTTTTGACCGGGAGAAAATTATCATCGAAGGGAAGCCGTTAAATAGCCAGGGGATCGTCCAGCCACAGCACCAGAGTTTTAAATGAACTTAGAACTTATTTTTTCCCCACGTCGTACTTCCGTTCGAGCTAACGCATGCACTAATGTTTTAGGAATGGGGAAGGTTAATTTTCTAGAGAAAGGGTTTTTCTCGCATTTTGCATGAAGGAGATGGAAAGCTACTTAAAGTATTTTCACTGAGTTTAAAAACCCGCATTACCCGTCATTGGCAGTCTTGTAATTGCGAATTGATGTTTTAAAACCATGCGCCCCCAAAATTTGGTTAAAAAATATTTTTATTTTTAAAAAAAACATAGTTGGCAGATACAAAATGTTACTTTTTTAAAACAAACTTTTTATGCGTTTAAAAATTAGTTTTTGTATTTTTTCTGAATGTATAGGAATTTTTTACACAGCATTTTTTATTTATGCCCTTTTCTCCCCGTTCGGGTTATGCCTTAATACTAATTACGCAAGGGAAATTGGAAGGGGAAAGTTAAAATTTAGAGAATTAACCCACATTTGCAAGGGGGGAGAGTGGAAAACCAAACATAAAACTTTTAAAACCTAAAGAGTTTTTTTAAATTATAAAAATATTTTAAATATGTTTATATAATTTTCTAATATATCAAGAAAACAGAATACCAAAAAAATATTATTTTTTTTCCCTACTCAGGTTTTAAAAAAATAATTACGTTGGTAAATATAAAATGCTAAAAATTTTGTTGTTTTTTTCTCAATTGTGGGGAAAGGGGCTAGGTTAAGGGTTTGGGTTTTGAGATTTTGGGATGGAAGGGCACACTTAATATTCTCACTGAAAAGTGGATCACCAGTAAAAAAAAAAAGCGGGCCCCCCCTTTCCCTTAGACCATTTAACAACATAACGGATACTTACAAACAAACTAAATTTCTGGGACAAACACAACACACCTCTCGCAATCGTTAAATCATCACTAAAAGGGAGACTCCTTTTGAAAAAAATGATTGTTTTTTTCAGTCACTTTTGGGAATCAACCCGCGCCTTTTAGATCCGATTTATATCTATTTCGGATAAACCCTACTATCAATACTAAAAAACAAGACTTCAAGTTGAAGGCTGACCTTCGACATCGATTAAAAAACAACACATTTATTCAGTGGGCCGCTAGTATAAATGTCGATAAACCCCAGAGTCAAATCTTGTTTTCCCCGACCTTAAAGTTCAACCTTTCCTGACGTAAACTTTTCCCTGGATGCATGCCTCCTGAGGGCCCAAACTCTTGACCAAGGTCACGTGACATAACCGCCTGACCATTTTCATGGCCTCATTGTGGACCTGATGCGAAAACACAAAACTTTGACGCCTAGTTTATCATAAGATTCGGGATATTTTTTTTTAAATATTTGTAAAGTGTTACGTTTTAAGGGGCCGCCTGGGGCCCAATGAGACGCTTCCGCACCCCCCCCCCCCTGAGAATCCAACGTTTTTTTAAAACGTTTTGGTTATTTCAAAAAAAATAAAAAATAACCCTCGACCCGGTAAAACCGGACACCTTGCAGCTATGGGGGAAAAGATGTGAATTTGCTACAAACAAAGACTAATAAGGCCCTAAAATTTTGTTTAAAAAAAAAAACCCTTTTAACGGAAACGTATTCTGATGAAAAGATTTTACAGAACATAATAGGTGATCGAAGCTTTTCATTTAATTTATAATATACACTTTTTTGGGCGAAAGTTTTTTTTGGGTAACCATATTCAATAAACAGCTTCGAGCGTATAAGAAACATTTTCAATAAATTAAAAAACTTAAGGATTTACAAAATAAATGATAGACCTTTTTTTTAAGTTTGTCGAAGGGGAGGGCACAAATGATGCTTTACAACCCTCCCCATTAACAACATTTTTGGTAAAAAAATCCCGGATAAGATGGGCAGGGGGCAGGACATGTTTTAAATAAATGAGCAAATAGAGAACATATTCGGGGTTTTACTGAAAAAAACAATGGGAAAATTATTGGGGATTACGTAACTCAGAGGGGAAAATAACATTAGGAGTACTGAAAATATAAAGGTGTAATCAGGGGAGGGATAGATAGGGAAGGGGGTTATTTTCGAAATTGGCAAGGATTTTTCGAATCCCAAATGCCACGAGTAAGTACACTCCACCGATCAATATTTTATTATTTATTTATTTATTTACACCGCGTCTTACACCCGTTGGGGTTTTCACGCTGGAACTAATTAAGCTAAGGGGTTAGGAATTTGAAAAGGTTAAATTTAGAGAAGTGAAACCGCATTGCGGGAAAGGGAGAGGGGAAAAACAAGTTAGGAAAAACCACCCCCGGGTTTCACCCACCGAGATTTGAACCTCAATGTCCCCGCCTCACATCCAGCTCAACACGAAACAACCACCCCAAACTACGCCACCCGTGGGGGAATTTTTTACTAAACTATTAATTAAAATTTATAACCATGAAACACAACATCTTTTAAAATTGTTAATTTTAAAGGTTTTAAAATTTTTCATCTAAATATAATCTAGTTCATACATATTATTAGCCTGTTTGGGGACCCAAACTTCGGGAAAAAGTTGGGAAAATTAGATGTTCCCGAAACTCAGACGGGACAAATTATACCCCATTTTTCAGGAAAAAAATTAATATTAAAAAAGGTGACCTGGGGGGTGGGGGGTTTCTATGCTGCGGCCGGGGTTCAATCCTCTTTCCCGAAAAGATTACGATTACCAAAACCCCTTCCTTCACCCTGATAAGACATCTTGAAAATTTTGGGGGAATCCAGGCCTCCACCGGGTGGTTTCCCCACTTTAAAACTGATTATTTCCTTTTTCCCACAAAAAACCCCTACCATTACCATTAGCGTACGTCGATAACCCGAACGGGTAGTAAAACGCGGCTAATAATAATAAAATAAAAACCTGCAAATTAAGGACTGTACGATGTGCTTTGTACTTAATTCCGTTAACAATATTTTTAATTTACTAAAGTTAAAAAAATTTTACTTCCTTTAAAATTAAGACAAAACCCCCAAAATTTCACTGCTTTATTTTACATCTACTATTTAGCAACAAATTATTGGGTGCTATAAATAACAATCAAAAACCCAAGTTATTTGTGGTAAATTTTTAATCCCTGCATAATTTAGGAATAAAACAATGTTTGGCAAAAAATGATATAAAAAAAATTTAGTTTTAAAAATATAAAGCATGCACGAAATACCCCTTCACCACACTTATTTTCCATAAAGGGTACATCTTTTATGTTAATTTATTTTTTTGTAAGGCACCCTTTTTGCTTTGTATCTTAATTGGGTAAATAGTATTTTTGAAATCCAACAGCGCTTTTTTAGATTTTTGTAACTAAAATAAAGAAAAACAAAAAACACAGGGCCCGTTGAGAAATTTTTTTTGGTATTCTTATGAAAAGACTGATCTCATTTTCATTTATTAAAATTGCTTGAATTTTTTGATTTTTATTGGGGAAATGTTTATTAAACTTTACCCCATGAATGTTTTAACTAAAAACTTTTTAAGTTTCTTAAAAAAAATTTATAATAAAATTTATTTATATTTTATATTTAAACCAAAAATGTTTGTTTAAAAATCAAAATTTGTAATATGCTTTAACCTGGGTTTTTATTTACCCACATCAAAATATTACCCAAAAAATTTTAGACAATATTTTTTTATTTTTATTTGAAAAAATTTAAAAATAAATATAATACAAATTTGTACACTTTTGTCCTTTAAAAAAATTCTACAAGATTACGAATTTAAATTTATTGTTAAAAAACCTCTAAATGGAAACAAATCAGAGCTGTCCTCTTTTCCCGCCTTGAAGGGATAAAATGGTCCTAAGTTTCAATTTGATCATAAAATTTATCTTTTTTTCAATTGGAATAAAGGGAAAGGAAAAGTTGATTAAAATATAAATTTTAAAAAAAATAAATAAAACCCTAAAGTAAAATTTAAATTTTAAAATTTTTCCCTTTTTTTCCCTTTTCTTTTTCACTCAGAAAAAATCGATATTCCCTCCAGAAAAAAAAATCCCCTTTCCCCGCACGGCTTAATAAATAATACCTAAAAAGTTTTTCTGATGAACTTTACTACCCCTGTGTAACATGACCATAAAAATAAATGTTTTCAGAGTGTACCTAAAGAAAGTAATAAAAGTAAATTGAAATTTTTTTTTCCTAATCACAAAGTGAGCAGTGTCTGACGACGACCTTGGTAGCTGCGTTATCACTTTAATTTTGTGCACTTGAATGTCATCTCTGAGATTAAATCTTTTAAAAAAAAAAAAGTTACAAGTAAACATGTAACGGTGAACTATAAAATCACCTAAAACTACCACCGGAAACTGACCATTATGTTGATGGGCTAATCTTTTTATTTTTTAAATCGATTTAGTATTTGACTTTACCCGATTGGTGAGCAGTGAAAAAAAAACGTCCGCCATCTTGTCTGGCTACGGGTGACGGGAAGGGGTTAGGGTTGTAATTCGGGGGTTTTCCCCTTAATATTTTTTTCCAAAACGTTTTCCAATTTTTCTCTGCGCAAGTGCGGATACTTTTTCCCTCTACCTCTACTCCCCTTATCCTAATCCTTTAAGGGTATGAAATAGCCCAGACGATTGAAAGCGTGGCTCAAAAAAAAAAAAAAATGTACAACTGTAGGTCACAGCTTTATCTATATTTGGTTGCAAAAGTATTTAAAATTTAAAGTCTAGTATAGCCTCATTTATTAACATTCTTTTTTCCAAAATCTCAACGATTTAACTAAGATATTTATTTAAACCGCGTTTTTACTACCCGTTAGTTATACGCTTATGTACAGTTTCAAAAAAGGTTTAAGTGTTGAAAGGTTTATTTATAAAAGGCCCGAATTTGCGTGTAAGGGGGTGAAAAACCCGTTTGGGAAAAACCACCCTCACAACACGACCGAGATTCGAACCTAGAACCCCCGTCTTTGGGCACCTATGACATCTACGCAGATCGCGTTAGACCACCGGCCATTGAATCGATAAATTTAAAAACATTTTTTTAGAAAATTCCCTTTAAAGTTTTAAATCCTTGGTATGTTTTTTTTTGGTGAACCATGTCTAACTACTCATTTGGTCATCCACTTAATCTACACCAATGGGGTATAATAGGGAAAGGGAAGGTTTTGACTAAATGTGTTCGCTTTGCAGTAAAATAGCGTGAAAAAAACAAGATTAGATTGACAATGCCCATTGGTGTGGGTTTTTATTAACTACCGGTTAAATAGTAAAATAATGGGTTGCATAAAAAACAATTAGGCCAAAAAAATTCTATTTTATCTTATACCTAAATTTACACAAACATGAAAACCATTTATACGCACACCTCCATCCCTTTAAAATTGGCTTTATCGAAACAAGCCGTTTACACCCCAACCGCGGGATTTTGTCTGTCTCCGTTCCGTGATTACCCAAATACACGAACAATTAAGCAAAAAAAAATGCCTTGGCATTCTTTTAACTTTGGCTAAAGACGAGTTTTTTCAATCAAAAATCCATTCAAGATTTCGGCCCCTTTAAAAAATGCTACTTTTGACTCATTCCAAGTGGCTTTTGATTTAAATATTTAAGTAAAAAATCGAGCACCTCGGGCGTATTTTTTTTGTTTTTAAAATACATATTAAGAGCGCCTCTTTAAAATACGTGAACAGTGATATTCTTTATAATAAATTACTATTGAATGTTTGTTTTTTCTGTCTAAAGGTTCAACAGGAATAATATTAACTGCAATTTTAAAGAGAAATTTCAAACCCAAAAATAAATTATTTTAAAAGAAATTTAAAACTTTAATTATGAAGAACAAAATAAACCACTTAGTGGCCGCAGGCTTAAGGCGCTACCTTTCATTTTACAACCCCGATGCTGGAGATCGAGGTTTAAATCTCGGTTTTTTGTTCTTAGGGCCCCCCCCCCCAAAAAAATTTTTTTTATTTTTTTCCACACTCTTCCACGCAAAAGCGTGTACACTCTCTTTAAATATAACCCTTAATCCTTTAATCCATAAGCGTAATTAGTTCATTTAAAATAAAGCCCAACAAGTTAAGACGCAGCGCTAAAAAAAAAATTTCATAAAACCGAAACAAATTTGTTTGCTCAGGGAACTTTTACCCCGATTTCCGTATCTCAGTTTTTTTAAAGTCCACACCTGACAATTTTAGGGGGACCTCATGACTGGTGGGAATGAGCTCGTGTGGACGTCCTACATTAACACCGTTGGGTTACCAGGGTCACACACCCTGATGAATTAGGGTTCGGCTGCTTATTTTGGGAAAAAGTCCTTTTTTTTGAACAACAAAGATTTTTTGTCACACCGTGTTAAACTTTCCGTCAAGGCATTCAATTATTATATTTGCACCGCGTTTCACCTTGTTTGGGTTTTAAAGGGGAGGGTGTGGGGACGCGAGAAAAGGTCGGGGTTTTTGCAGATTTTTTAAACAACAATTTTTGTTTACCAAAAAAAAAACGGGTATTACTCTAGTAGAAACGTTTAATTTTCTTCACGGTGAATCAACAGGGTTTAATATCTGTCAGGGGAAGTAGCATTAGCGATACAAGCTTTTAATTTTTAAAAAAAAGAGTTGTCATTAAAATCCCAGGACACCCTCGACCCAAAATTTAAAACGTTGGGATCATTATTTTAAAAAATTAAACATGTTTCTACGGATAATTTTACTTTTTTTTTGGGCAAAAAAATTTTGCTATAAAATCCAAAAACGCGTCTATTCCGCGTTCCCCTACAAAAACCCCCCTATTAAGCTATGAGCCTACTAGCCACTATAGTATAAAAAAAAGATTAAGTGAATTAAAGGAATCCACCGTATTTCGTGGAGGGAGTGTGAAACAATTTTCGAAAAACCCCCAACCATCCACCGGGTTCGAACCCCCATTTCCTCCCATAACATTCCCTGTATTTAAAGAGTAACGCTTTTGTTTAGCGTTATACATTCAACCAAAGATGTTTTATGCATTTTTTAGCACTGTGTCTTTTTCTAACCCTTTGGTTATACTCTTAGTACTAATTTTTAGGGATCGAAATTTTATTTTTTAGGGGTGACCCGCATTTGGGGGGAGGGATAGTGGGAAAAAAATTTGAAAAACAAAACCCCATACAAACCCCCCGAGATTTTTTAAAGCAATCTCCCCTAATCGCATCATCTATTCGAGAGTAGCGCGTTTGCCAGCGGGCCCCCGAGCGGGGCTATGCAAATTTTTAACTACAAAAATAGGGATTTATGAATGTGGGAAAGTAAATTTAGAAAAGTCCCAATTTTCGTCGATGCGAGTAAAAACCTTTTAGGGGAAAAACAATCTCAATACACGCGACGTGGTTTTTAAGCCCCGACCTCCTTTGTCACGACAAACCAGAAAAAGACAACTGAAACTTATTTCCCCGTACCACAATGCTGGTTTTCTCTAATTTAAAGACACCGATAAAGAAAGTTTAAATGAAATGCACATGCAAATCGGGTGGGTCGCAGATGACAGCCAGTTGGCCACGGGGGCTGTGTCCCCTCCAGCAGTGTAAGGGGGTCGAAAATTGCTGAAAGTTCAACATAGTGCTGTGCTCTTATGGCGGCCTATGCTTCCAACCTCTCCCCCTATCAGTGCTATCAGCCAGGTTTTGACCATTGCATCACAGCAAGAATTGTACCTTTTTGGGTTACCTTGCAAGGTAACAAAAATTCTTGGTTGTTTCCACATTTTGAAGTTTATATACAGGGCCAAATTAATCCCTCAAGATAAGGCTCTGCTTTTTGTATAAACAAAGTGACTTTTCTCTGCGGTTATAGTAGTCGATCACAATTCTAAGGATCTTTTTTTCATTCTAATGTTTTTTAATATCATATCTCACACCAGGAAATAATGGCCTTACGCTATAAATTAAGGTTTTTTGGGGGTTGTTTTAAGAAAACGCAACCCGCTTTAACGGAAGAAAAGTATTGAAAAAAATAAGTAATAATCATGTACCACCACGTACCCGCTTAAGATTTTTAGTAGGTTATATATTTTGTATATTTTTTTATCCCTTGCTTTCTTTCGTAAATAGATTTGATTTTCACTGAAGGAATGCCGAGGTTAAATCTCGACCGGCTACCAACAGGGTTCGTGTGATTTCCCTATGGAAACCCTTTCCCTTTCCAAAAAATATGAATGCACTCTTAACAAACCCAATATTCTCATACCCCCCTACATTTAAACCTTTGTGTTAAACGTAATCATTTAAACTAAATTTTTTTTTTTAGTTATTAAATGCTGCGAAAGCATTGAAAACTACAATGTGATTTCAATGCAATTTAAACCCTTTGCTCGTGTTAAAATGCCAAAAACTAAATTATTGAACGGGGGCTCCCCGACCGCCTAATGAAAGAAACTGAAACTATGTTTTTGCCTTTAAGGACTGGCAAAATCGGGATTGGGGGAAAATCAAGATTTTTTTCATACAGGTTTATTAGGATTTTATTAATTTTAATTTTTTTTCACAGATTATTAGGGTGGGGCCCAAAATCATTTTTTTAAATTCGAAACCCAGTCAAAAACTTAAAATATCAAGCCCCGTCGAAAGAACTTAAAATACTAAGCCCATTGAAGAGAACTTAAAAATCTAAGCCCGTAAAAGAGAAACTTTAAAAAATCAAGAGCAGTAAAAGAGAAGCTTAAAACAACAAAGCGCAGTCGAAAAAAACTTTAAAAAATGCCAAGTGCATTGAAAAAACTAAAACATTCTAAGCGCATGGGGAGAAGCTTTAAAAAGTAAAAATGCAGTTGAAAAAATTTTTAAAAAGCAAGTGCAGTTGAAGAAAACTTGAAAACAGCCAAGTCATGAAGAAAATCTTAAACATGCTAACGCAGTCGGGGGAAAGCTTTAAAAAATGCAAATGCAGTGAAGAAAACTTAAAACAGCTAAGTCAGTTAAGAAAAGCTTTAAACATGCCAAAGGGAGTTGAAGAAAAGCTGAAACATGCCATGAAGTTGAAGAAAACTTTAAAACATGTAAGTGCGTCGGAGAGAAGCTTGAAACATACAAAGCGCAGTCGATTCAAATTTAAAGAATGAGCTTTGTAAACTTTAATACAAATTTAAAAACCCCGCGATCCTCGGGAAAAATAAGTAAAAGAATTTTCACACTTAACCTAAACTACAAATATAATTCCCCCCCTCTCCCCTCAAAGCTTTCCTTTACAAGTATTTCTAAAAAAAAATTCACCCCTTTTTAAACCCCCCCAAAAAACCCCCTTCCCAAAAAGCTTTCTTCACAATATTTTAAACTATTTTACCCAAAAATAAAACTTTTCTTAAAAGGGGAAAAATTATTTCTTAGCAAATTTCTTAAACCTTTCATACAATTTCATTGGGCCCCCACAACGCGAGCCTGTGTTTAATAAATGTCTTGAAAAAAAAATTTAATTTTATATTGATGGTTTTTTTATTGATTTCTTAGCGATTGAAAAACAGTCTGTTTACAACCAAACATTACGACAACACCTAATTCTAAAATAATTTTCAACAGCTGTGAAATTAAATTTATTAAATTTATTAAAAGACACATGTGTACTTAGCCAAACCGTTTCCCTTTTCAAATCGCCCCCATTATACAAACAAATAACGTTTCGCCAAAACACTCAGTTAGCAGCCATAGTGGCCATTACGTGGCGGGAAAACTGAACTGAAAAGGGAAATTTGTCCCTTACATCTTTTTTTGAGTTTTTTTTTCTCTACACTTTTGATGTTGGGGCACCTAAGGTAACATGAGTTGGAATAAATTAATATAATAATGTTGTTTTAAAAGCCGAAAAAAACCCAAGTAAACAGGAAGATATAAACATCTATGTTTTGATTGTAGGTACATAAGAATTGATTAAACATTGATGTTTTATCTCCTGTGGCAGATTTGAAGATGCTTTTACTTTTTACTTTCCCCCCTTGAAATGGTTAGTTTTAAAATTTTTGAAAAAACAAAAGAAATTGATATTTATTTAAAGGGGGAAGCAAAAAAAAATTCTATAAAAAAAGGGAATGGGGTCCCATAAATAAAAAAAATTAAAACCAAAAAAAACCCCCTAAAAAATAAAAACCATTTTTAACTTTTTTAAAAAGCCCCTAAAAAATTTTTTTTAAATTACAAAATTTTTTAAAATATGCGAAAAGTGTCCCCTCAAAATTTTGTTAACCCCTCCCCTCGGGGTAAATCCAACACGCCCCTTTCCCATGTACTTGACCCTTTTTAAGGAGAAAGGGCAATTTTTTTTTTGGCAACCCCCCAAAACATTATAAAGTAGGTATTTTTTAACTTTTACTTTTTTTTTTTAAAATATTACAACATTAAAAAAAATTTTAAAATTTTTTTTTCCCTTTTGGGGTATACTTCCCCCCAAAATGTAAAATTTTAAAAACATTTTTTTAGCACTTTTTTGGGAATCAAAAAATAATTTCTCTTGGGAAAAATACATTAAAACCAACCATGGCCATTTTTTGAAAAAAAGGGTTTTTGAAAATTCTTAAACCCCTTTTAACTGGGGATAAAGGGGGACGCGAAAAAACAAATTTTTTTTTTCAGTTTTCATAAGAAAATTTTTTTTTTTTCTAAAAAAAAAAATATTGCTTTTTTTCAGACCCATATTTTTAAATTTTTTTCACGTGGAAAACCCCATCAGTTCTTGAATATGGGGCAAGGGGGTCCGGGGAATTTTGATTATAATTTTTCCCCCTTCTTTAAAATTTTCTTTTCAAATTTCTGTTTTTTTTACGACATATTTTTCAATAACTTTTTATACCACCTATGGGAGGAATTTTTAAAATCTCATTTTTAGGGGAAAAAAATTTTTTTTTTTTTTGGGCCCCCCAAAAAAATTTTTTCTAAAAAAATTTTAAAAAAAACTGAACTTTTGTTGCGTTTTCTACACCCCCCCCTTAATGGGGAAAAGGGCCCCCGAGTTTTTTGGAGGGGTTTTTTGAAAAATTCATGCTAATTTTAAAAACCTTTTTTCCCATGGGGAAAGGGTATTTTTTTCAAAATTCTTTTGGGGGGAATTTTAATCGCAGAGGAAAAGATATTTTTATCCAGTTTTTTTCCCCGAAAAAACTTCTCCAACAACCCTTTTCATTTATCGGATGCCTTTGGGGGCACGACTTAAAACCCTTTTATAACATACTTATTTTTTGTTGTCGTTTTTTCCCCAATTTTCCGGGAAAAGGGAAAGGGGAAGTTTTTTTCCCTAGTACGGTATTTTTGGGGTTTTTGAAATTTTTTAATTTAAATTTTTTCTTTATTAAAAAAAAAGGTTTTAAAAAACCCTTTATGAAAAGGGAAAACCCTACAATATTTTTAAAATTTAAATTCATGCAAAAGTGAAAATTAACCTATATTTGTTTTTCCAAAAAATCGATGCATCTGAATTTACCCCCAAACGTCAAAATTTGTGGGCCCCCAGGGGAAAGGGGCCCCAAACGGGTTTGGGGGATCATTTCCCTTAGTTAAATTTTCGTTTTCCCAACAATTCACATGATTTATAGCAGAAGGAAATAAACCGTTCTTTTTAAAAAAGGGGGTATAAACCACGCCAAAAAAAAAAATTTGTTTCTTTAAACCCTTTAGTTTTTTTTTTTGTTTTTAGAATTATTTGAAAAAAAATTTTTATTAGTTTTATATAAATTTTTGGTGAAAAATTTTGGTTTTAATTTTAATTTTACTGTAAAAAAAGTTGAAATAGTTTGAAAATTTTTTTTAACAGTGTGAAATTTTAAATTTTTTTTTCGCTTTTTTTTTTGGGAAAAAGAAAAAATTAGAAATTTAAAATTTTTTAAAATTAATAAGATTTAAAAAATTTAGGTACAAATTTCGGGAAAATTTTAAACCGCTTTTTAAAAAAAAAGATTTTTTAGGTATTTTGCATGCGAAATTTTGAATTTCGCTAAAAAACCCCTTCCAAATTAGAACCAAAAATCCTCAAAGAGAAAATAAACCCCAACCCAACGATTTCGCAGAACTTAAGATGCGTTTTTTCCCCGTGCATCAAAATTATCTTTGAGAAAATTTTTTCCCCGGGGTTTTTTTTTGAAAGTATAAAAAACAAATATTTATTTGCAATGAAACCCTTTTATTTTTAGTAAATACTTTTATGGGGGGGGAAAATTTTCCTGGGGGAAGGGGGACATACCCCCCGCCTTGGGTACGCCCCTGGAAGAACCCTTTTTGGAGTTCAAAAAATTTTTTTTGATACACAGCATTCATGACAATGCGGATTGGGTCTAAATTTGGGTTTTTTTAAAATAAATAAAGCAACTTTAATAAAAGGGCTAGGGATTTTAATAGTTTTTTTCAAAAATGATTAATTTTTTTTGGGGTTTTTAAAAAATTTTTTTTTCTCTTTTTAAAGGTTTAACAAATTTTTTTTACATTTAAATTTTAAAAAATGATTTATATCACTTCAAAAAATTTTCCCCCGAAAAAAAACATATTGTATGGTAATATTATTTCCTAAGCAAAACCTAATTGTAATTTTTGCCTAAACCCTTTGCCATGGCAAATTACGGGGTCCACGTTAATCAAATAAATCCCTTTTTTTTCCCCTACATGATCAAAAACACGTTTTTAACTTTTTTTTTTAAACGGGGTCAGACCAAATTTTAAACAAAGGGGCGTACCTGGAAAAAACCCCCTTGTAAAACCAATTTTTAAAACCCTTGGAAGTGTTTCCCAACGCGAGGAACAAAACCTTTAGTAGTTCGGGTTGCGACTGGGGAAAGTGTTTCGCCCCCAGGAGGCGAGATCAAATAAGTTTATCCACTCCGATGTTTTGGCTACTTTCCAGGAGGGTTTTTTTTTTTTGACTAAATGAACCCCGAACACTATAAAATCATTCCTCCCCCCCGAAAAACCCCTTTTTTTTGGGTGAGGTTTCTGGGATCGCCGAATTTTTAACATGAGTTTTTCCCCAAAAAAATTCCCATGTTGCAAATACCAATAATAGGAAGGCAAATTTTGGAGGGGCCCCAAAACCCCTTTTAAAAAAAATACCCAAATCCCATACAGGGTTGGGGGTTTGGGGGAGGACAGGGTACCAAATCTCAAAACCAATTTTAAAAAATTATTTAAATTTATCTAATTAAAAAAACTGGAAACAAAAATTTAAAAAAAAATTCATTTAAAAGAATAGAATTTTTCGGAAATTTTTATTAAAATCGTTAAACCCGGGATAGAACATTGTTGGGTTTTTTGAATAGGACATTTTGGTCAAACAGACCCACGTTGTGACACATTAACCCCCCAACACTGTAGTCGATACAATAAAAGGAAAGAACGGGGATACTTTTTTTGCTTTTTGGGGTCATTGATTGGTTTCCTAATTGTTTTTTCACTTTTTAAAACGGAAAATTTTCCGGGAAAAAAAAAGGGGAAACTTTCCTCTTTATCTAAAAACCTTTTCGATTTATTCTCGTTTTCAAACATAGAAAATTCCACACACACCAAAAAATATGAACCAAAACCTTTTAAAAAATACCGAAATATAAAAAAGCGTTGGTATTTTTCAACCAACTTGACATAAGACTTTAAAAAAGGTTTTTCAACGTTTTTCGCTGCCGCATACTCTTTTTTAAAATTAAAGTGAAAGCTTCAGACAAAGCGAAATTTTTGAAACCTATAGCGTAGCTAGGTTTAGTTTCTAATTTTTTTTAAGAAAGCTAGTCGACAATGTAATTTGCTCCCCGGGCACGTATTTGGTAAACCGTAATCAACCTAAGCACTGGCCGCGTGGTAAGCGGACAAAACTATGGAGATGAAATGAAAGGCAAATGAAGCAAAACATCCGTCTTGATATGTCTGGGAAGTACCATACAAGGTTTTTATCGTGCTATATTTTTTAGGAGAAAACTTGATTTTGTATAGAGGTTGGTCTGGTTCTATTTAATTAACAAAATGGTGAACCCATACTTTTACTTTTGGGGGGGGCGGTGCCTGGTGGTCTAGGGGTAAGGTGTCAGACTTCTGTGCTGGCGGCCGGGTTTCAACCTCGGTCCCGGCAACAAATTTATCTGATTTCCAAACCCTTCCTTCACCTCTGACAAGACATCTAGTGAATGTGGGGAATGCCAGCCTCCACCGTGGTTCGGATTCCACGTTAAACTGTATTATTATTATTATTATTATTATTATTATATTATTATTATTAGCACCGCGTCTTACTACCCATTCGGGTTATACGCACGTTAAACTGTAGGCCTTCATTTCATCTCACAATCACCCTACCATTACACATTAGCGTAATGCGTACAACCCGAACGGTAGTAAACGCGGTGCTAATAAAATAATAATAATACTTGTGGGAGATGGAGCTTAAAATGTAACCAAATTTTGTATTACCTTTTATTTTTAAAATTTTTACTGTATTAATTTGGAATTTTATTGACGTTGCCTACTGGGGCATTTCAAAAACTTTTTTGATAAGTGGGGCTGTACTTAAACTCGACACGCCTAAACACTCAAATCACTACACATAAAAGGTCAATTTACGAAATAAAAATAATTTTAAGGAAACAAAGTATTTTCAGCTCTTTGTCTTTCATCTGCCAGGGTGTTTGGGTCAACATTTTTTGTTCTGCCTTTTTGGTTTTGAAGACTTTTTTGTAAATAAAAATTTATTTCCCCGTCTTACTCATAAAAACGTAGGTGGGATATTTTCGCGCGATCTTAATTGCTATCTGCCACCAAATTTTCCACGAATCAAAGTGTCTGCCATAATTAACATTGAACATAAAAATTGATACCACACCAAAATCAAAATTACTAATACCAAGATTTTGAATTGATTTATTCTAACCCTTTGCCGCAGCCCTCCCAATATTAACCACCGGAAGCCAGGCAGGCTTCCGAATCAATTATCAACGATGTTAAGATATTATAGTTACATAAATATTTTCTTTACTGAAATTGAACCCTATTAACCCTAAAGCCTAACTAATAGGGTTCAAATACAAAATAAATTAATTAGTCAACAAAAAAGAAAGAGTGTGCTAAGCGAGTAAAGACTATAGAAAAACTGGACAAGAAACTAATACCCAGAACATGCAATTTGGAGCAATTGCGGCACTCGTCCCCCCGGTCAACCTCAAATATATAAACATTCCCCCAATTCAATTACCAATAACAATTCAGAAGCGTTATACCTAAGGATAAATAAGTTTAAAAAAATTAGAGTAAGTAGAAAAGATTCACCAAAAGGGTTTGTTTATTAGATATTAAAAAAAACTATTAACAAAATATGAAAAATCCCATAAAGGGGAGAAATAATGTATACAATATTTTGTGATCACAAATAGCATGGTTTTTATTAGAAGAACTCATTTAAATGTTTTTTGTAATCACCATCACTAAAATTACGTTTGCAAAATTACAAGTTGGATGCGTATTTGTTATCCAGAAAGAACAATATAGAATTCATAAATTAAATCTCTGCGAAATACTCATGTTCCTTACATAAAAATCAAACTTAATATATCATTACCCTCACATCTCTCAGCCCCGACAAAAGGAAAAATATGTTTTACCTAGACATAAACTATCAATTTCTTATAGTGATTATAAAAGTAGAGCAATCCACATTTTTAATTGCCACGCTCAAAATATTTACCATCAATAAACCAAGTTATTATGGCGGCTATTACTAACCTCAATACTAGCGCTTATGGTGCCCAATAGCTAAGTTCATAAGTAAACATTGGAGATAAAACATAAACAGCACTATTTTCAAGTCAGTCCACTAACTCAAGTTCATTATGATTGAGATAAATTTTAAGTCCAAAATAAATATTATTTATTAACAACAACACTAGCTATATTTCCTAGTTAGAGTCCAATTAATTCAAGTTCATTATAATTGAGATAAAGTTTAAGTCCAAAAGAAAATATTACTATTAACACCATCACAAGTGCTGTTTTCTAATCATTCAATAAATTAAGTTCAATAAGCCAAAATAATTTTGAAATAAAAATATTACATGCCGAAAAAGAATTTTGTTTTACATTATTATTAGTTTCCGAAGCCTTAGCTTCCCCATCGCGATTAACGAAGCCAGTCCAAGAGTGCGTCTCCACTCGCACAATCACTCTTTTATACGATTATAGCACAGTCCACAGAACACGGAATGGAGGGATCACGGGGGGGAGGAAAACCAAATAACATAAACAAGGGGGGGGGGGGGATTCTACACGCTTCTAGACTGGAGTAGAAACAAAACTGGGCACTGGCGAAGAGTATCTTCTTTTCTACTGAGGATCTTTGGTCAGGAAATTTTGTAATCGAGCGTTGATTGGTGCGGCTTCAGTATTCTATTGTCAGTTGTTATGTTCTGGACGTGTGTAAAATCGACGGGCGGTTGAGTGCGTGGCCGGGCCAACAGCAGACGGTGTCTGTGCAATTGGGTAAGTCAGTTTTGTTGTTGACTTGGGTATTGCTGACTTGTGGCTAATGCTACAAAATGACCTAACTATTTTTTTTTCTGACTCTCATCTAATATAAGTTTGAAAGCCCGGGATAGTTAGTTTTGGAATGTAGGTAAACAAAGTGTAGAAGACTGCCATCCTTTACATTGATGGTTCCCAAAGTAATGGTAAGGGCACTTTAAAATTATACTAATCGTGTAAAATAGTTATTCATACCAACCTTGGCATGTGGCAACTGGTCTTACCCTGATGGTGCAAGTCTCCTTCTCATCCGCCATGTGTTCTAGGTGTAATGTGTCTCTAATTATGTAATTTATGGTATGATTAACGAAATATGATAAAATTTCCTATAGGCATGGATATGAATGGTGATGGGTATTTGATCAAATATAATACATCTTACGATTCGTGAAATATGATCAAATGTGTTACAGATATGATGAATGATTAATCAATTAACAATGTTCAAATGTGTTATTTTAATGACGCATTACTCTAACATGTATGAAGTATGTCAATAACTAATGAATCTAAACAAATGTATTTTAAGTATAATGCATAAATAATTATTAAATATAGTTTTTAAATACGATCCATGGTATGATCAATGAATTACGATTGAATGTATTATAGTATGATCAATGTAAAATGATTAAATTTAATGTAGGTACGAGGTATAGTTCTAGAGAGAAGGGGTAAAAGTTGGCCAGAGGGGTTGTTCTTCAGAGAGGGTGTGTATTTTCAAAACAAGAGTATGTCTGGTTGAGTATACTTCGTAAACATAATATGTACAGTGTAGGTGGTCAAAAGTAGAGTAAGAGTGAGATTGGCATACCTGTCAGAAACTGATGCAAGGTATGGGGAGAATCCTTTTCTCCGGCGAGGTGTTATAGTCGTTAAAATTATGCACGAGAATGAGAAACTGCATATATTAGCATACGCATTATCTTCAAGTAAGAAAGGTGTAACGTTTAATGCAGTATATGAATTAAGATGAGACTTTATAGTAGGGTGATAATTTACCGTTACGGGTTAAAGTAGTCAACCATTGCAATGTTAGTAAAGGTGAGAGTGAGTGTCAGGGAAACCAGTGGGTCGCCTACAACCGTCTTATATACAAAAAATGTCATGGAACAAGTGTGTGGCGGTGGGTTGCTCAGAAGGGGGACCTCCTTTTCAGGATGGTCATATAGGATGGTATCCTCCCCAGGGAAACTGAACAAGAATTTCACGGTCTAACACCCTCGGATATCTTTTAACAATGGCGACTTTGCTATGTGATGTAAAAGTTAATTTTTTTCCTACTCTCAGATCAAATAAATAAAGTGTTGACAACACTGGGATATTCTTTGAATTATCTAACTATTTAGTGTTTTTGTTCAATGGTATACCTTTTAAAATCCGCTGAATAAAACGTAAATACACTAACATAATTATTGAAATACTATATCGACTTGCCTCTACGTCACAATTAGGCTTAATGTAAAACTGTTTACCTTTTGAATTTCGTCACAAGTCTGATCTTAAAATACAGCTGATTCATTCAACACAACTTCAGGTAACATATAGTGCTATACGTACCATAAGCAGACACTTACCTACCCACTTAGGTGGTCACGTGGTTTAAGGCTTCCAGCTCACATAAGAGTGTGATGGGTGATTAAATTCAAATCTCGGACAAACACACTGAGGCTGGTTTCCCACGTGAAAGGGCGTATTTAATAAAACTACCTTCCTTTTCCTTAACTATACTCATAAAAAATCGAATACCACAAATGCGGATCCGGACAACTGGGCGCCGCCATCTGGGCGCCGGGACAACGGGCGCCCAGCTGTTTTTTGCAATGATCTTTTTCTTTTTAATTAAAAAGTGATGAGTAAAAAACAAAAAACACACCCCACTTTTTTTCTTTTAAAAAAAATCACTTTTTTGCACTTTTTTCTTTTTTAAAAAATAACTTTTTTAATTAAAAAGTTAATGAATAAAAAATGTACTCTTTTTTAATTATATATTTCTCAATTAAAATTAAAAAGTGATGGGTAAAACCTAGCAAAAAAAAGTGATAGGTAAACACTAGCTTAATGCAAAATGATGGGTAAAATATATCATTAGGCGCAGCATTATATTTTATTTAAATGTTCTTTGTCTTGTATTAATGCAATTGCAATATTATGCGCAACCACCACATAAAAACGAAATAATGTCTCTATTATTATAGTCCCTAACTAGTCTTAAAATTCTAGCATCGACTTCTCGATACTTTCTTTTTTTCGGCGTAGGTTCATGTCCAGCTACAAGATGTTCATAGTAGATATCTCTTCAGCTTGTACTTTACGTAGAGCATCAATAAATTTCCATATTTGTGGGATGTTGAAATGCCCAGTCTCAGTTCCTAGCATGTGATGTGCAGCTTCAGCATGAGTGTTAGTACGATCTGTACCATTTAATACCTAGTGTAAAGATTCCACATATTTGGTGGAAATAATGCCACTCGTCGTCCAACGCCTCTGCGATTTCTACGACCTATATAATTGTCTTCAAACCAGTCAATCAGGGCTGCAAATTGTCAGGAAGTTCTTCTGCCAACAAATCTAAAGCTTGGTCTAAATCATTTTCTGGTACAAATGCCAGAGCTGATATCATCCTTGCTTTCAAACAAAACTCTGCATTGTTGTTGTATAGTTGAATAAGTTCCAATGCACATATTTGTTTTCTTATGTTATGTGTTAGATGGTAAAAACAACCATGTATTTCAACTTGGGGAAAACAATCTCTAATAGCACTTATTAGAGCGGATTCAAAGTCACAGGAAAATGTTTGTGGTTGAAAGTAGGTTCGATTTCTTGTAACATTTCAAAGAGTCGTACGTACGTAGCTCTTTGTTTATTAGGGAGGAGTGCATATATAATTGGATGCACCCCTCCAAATTGCTTACCAAGCACCGTATATATTTTGCAAACAGTAGTGGGGCAGTCTTAAATGTTCCATCGCCATATAAGGCCTCTGCGTCACGTAATATTTGCAGATTACGTTGTCGACCAAAAATAAGGATTCTGTTAACATCTGGTCCACTATCAGAAAGTAAGAAATTTTCTTTCAATGTCCGTTTCGGATACATACATTTTATATCTATCAGGAATTATCAGCGTCTGAAGATTTGCTGGAACTGGAGGGGCAGCGTTTATTTGGTTTCGCTTACGGCGAACTAATTTTTTTCAGAGCATCTGCTTTCGGAAGTACCCCCTGAACACAAGAAAACGTTTTAGATTACCGTAAGAATTTAGTCACGATTAACAATACTTTACATTTTATATTGTTTTTACTATAAAATTATTGCTACATTAATTTATGCTCAAGATTTATGTATGGGCTTAGCACTTCGAATACTGCGTAACACTTCTAAGATTTAGTGGATGATGCTGGAGGTAAGAGGGTTAAAAAGGGGAGGGGGCTTCGGGCTGAGCTTAGCTTTTATTTATGAAGGTGAAGGGGTTACTTAATGAAAACACTAATCCTAATAATCTAAAGAGTTAAAAGGATTTAAAAACACATACAAAAATAAGTACATCTGTTGTGGTAAAAAGGGACCAACTCAACATTCCAGTTTTTAATATTGTATAGGAAATAGAAAACAAGATTTGTTAGGGCTAAATATGCCACTATAAACGTACACCAACGTAAAAAAACTATGCATGGGAACTGGAATCGTATGAAAAATAGTTTAATTTTAGATTTATAGAGGAATAGTTGGAGTGGAGAGGAGGAGGGCATGGGTGGATCCAGGATTTTCATGAGGGGTGGTGCCTCCACGGTACCGGGCTGGGGGGAGATTCTTCCTCAAGAAATTCTGAAGAAAAAATTCTTCCAAATTTTGAAACAAACTTTTTTCCGTGAAGGCTCAACTTGAGTGTAATCCTTAAATTAAGGATAAATTTTGGGCGTGAGTATTTACTTTGCTATTTTATTAAATTATTCTTGACAGTGATCAGTGGTGCACCCAGAAATTAACTTGGAGGTAAGGAGGGGAGGCAAACAATCAAAGTAGTAGCCGAGTTAAAGAAGAAGGCTTTGCTTGGTAATTTTTTGAAAATTAGATGTCTCGAGAACCTAGGAATATTTGGATTCATTTTCACTGGCAATGTGTTGAAAATAATTGCCTATTAAACTATAAAATATAGATAAAATAACATTCAACACTTCTTTGGTGTTCAATTTTATAGTTCAACTTGATGTTATTTAGTTTTTACTAAATATATTTGGGGTCGAGGGGAGGCACAAACGTCCCATTTAGCGACTAGTGAGATTATTACAAGACAGTACAACGAGTAGTGATTATAAAATAGATTTAAATGATTTAATTAAAAAAGTTTTGATACCAAATAAAAAATCCTTGGAGGTGGGATAGGGGGGCGCGCCCCCCATGCCGTCCATCTGGATCCACCCCTAGCGGCGGGAGGGGGTGTTACGCTGAGCTTATAAATAGGGCCTTTGTTAACGATCTTACCTACATCTCCCTTCCCCTGAAAGATTTGAAATTGCATCCCTGAGTATAGCCTGTATTTATAATTTAAAACAAATTGTTAAGTTGTGCAATAATAATGAGGGAAGGTGCTAAGATTGTATTCTAAAAATTGCGTTAGTAATATTTGAACACCACCCTTTATATTCCTCGCCAAAATTATTTGTCATGAGAATGTTTTTACTGGATTTTTGGAATCTACATACTTGGTAATACATATTTCTTGGTTAAATATATTTTATTATGTAAGAGGTTAATTACCTTAAAAGGATACTAATTAGTTTACTACTTGCTTTGATGACTCACATTGCACTGAACGTAACAATTTAAAAAAATCACTTGGTTGCCGTTGGGCAGGAGGTCCGGTTTGAATCTCAGCTGGGTGCACTTTGGTGGGTGGTTTTCAACATGTGATTACTCGCGGTGGTTTTTCCATACCCTCACAACATTTCCTCTAGTTTTCTTTCTCATCTGTACCCGTTAGAATAAGTTACTAGCCTTTGTTTTGAAACCTCTAATAATGAAAGGAATATTGATTGAAGGATTAATTTAATAATTATTTATTATTATTTATCATACTTGCTAAGTAAAATGAAATACCTTTGCCGCCTGGGTCAAGCCAATTGTGCATTCGTTGATGACTTGAGAAGTGCATTCTCGTGTTTCAGCAGGCCGTTGTTTGATTTTTGAAACCACCTCTTGTGCTCCAATGTGTGGTGATGAACTATCAGGGGGTGTGTTCGTTTAATCTTTTAACCACTTCTTCTCCTCTTGTATGTAATCTAGCCTTGCAATTATTGTTTTTTCCTTCACATCTCCAAAATTTGATCTGTCCATCGACACTAAATTTATCAAAAACATATAGAAACCCATTGTCTACGTACTTTTGTTTGTCACGTTGTGACACGATTTTTTGTTCCATTTCGTCCAAACCACTCTGGTTGACGAAACCTAATGAAGTGAAGAAGCAAAAGTATTGGTAATGGGTCGAGTGGGCGAATTCTAAGAATACGCAAATTAAAATCTCGTAACACCTGCACCGCATATCTATGAAATGGATAAGAGAAAAGTAGTAATAATAATGGGGGAGGGAGGGGATTTCTAAGAATAAACAAACAAATCTCGTCGCCCTGCACCAGAAATAAGTCATAGCTGAAAGGTATTATAATATCGGGCGATATTATTTTAATTTTTACATAGATATGCACATAAATGCTACTTATTATTCCTCTTTAGTGGTTTATTTTGCGCACAATTCTTATTTTTCATTTTTTGTGGAGTTTTTTTTTAGAAATTTTATTATATAAAAATAGACTAACTTTATAATATAAATTAATTAATTTTCCTCTACTAAGATTATTTTTTAAAATACTCCAAGAAAAATATATGATGTTTCCCGCTGAAAAATATGATTAATTAAAAAAAAGTTATTTTTTAGTTTTTATTCATCACTTTTTAATTTTAATTGAAAAAATATGAAAAAATGGTCCATTTTTTATTCTAAAAAAATTAAATAAGTAATAAATAAATAAAAATTTAGTTTTTATTTTAGCGCCCAGTTGTCCTGACGCCCCGTTAGCCTGGGGCCCAGTTCGCGTGTGCCCAGTTGGCCGCGCCTGGTTGGCGGCGCCCAGTTGTCCTAGACCGCACAAATAGATATACAGATATACTGGTATATATAAGCCCCCTTTTTTTTCTGAAAACTTAAAACAGTGTGTTGGCAAACTGTGTCAACTTGTTAGCCTTGCTTCATTTAAGTTTACATTTTTCAAAGAGAAGATTATTTTCTATCCAGGTTTATATCCTCCAACTGCGCGTGTGTGAAAGTGCGCCCCCCAAGGGCGTAACTGTATCGAGCGCTCCTGAGACCCGGCACCCGAGATTTCTCATTTTGCACCCGAGTCCATCCAACTCGAACAGTCTAAAAAAGTTGATAAAACATGAATGAAAATAAGTCGTATTCGAGATGAGTCTTCGAGAGAACTACCATTCGAGTTGGTTTTATGTTGTACGTACTAATTTTCATTTTGGAAACTAAACTTTCTGTAAGTTAAACCAGCCCCAACATAGGAAAATACATTGCTATTATTGCTTCTAGACCATGAAACATAACTTTCTTTCAGGTTATTTAAATTGTTTTCGTCAGTATTTTGTTTGACTGTACAGCGCTTTAATTTATTTATGTTGAGCACATCAAAAAATATATTTTGGGGAAGAGTGCATATATTGATAATATTAAACTTATTTAGTCCATACATTATTATTTATTGACCTGATTAATATGGAATAGACTAACTTTGTACAAAGAGTATCATATTTGGCGATATTTGACAATTGGTAGTCAAAATCATTAAGATACAAACAGTCAATAGTCATTTTTGAGTTTCTGTACATGATCAAAATATAGCGCTTAGTGTCAATGTGCTTTAGTGATTAATTTTAACTTGCCAGATAGACCAACTACTTTACAAGAACATAAATAGGCCTGAGTGGCTTTGCACTGTACATACTATAGAAAAATAAGGCAGACGATCAAGACAGTCCCGCCATAGCGTTTTTTACTAGTTTGTTTTTAAATATTTTGTCAAAGCTACGCTTATTTGATCTATTGAGTTTGATTAATGATTTATCGTACTTTATATAGGTATTAACAGTAACCATCTCATTATGTAACCCATTCAGAGAAGCGTTAAGTATTTGGGCATACCAATAGATAAAAAATTAACGTGGAAAAGCATAAAGAACAAACAAAAAAAATAGGGCTATTTGTGAAACTATACCTACGATTTAAGGTAACCAGCTAACAGAGCACACAAAATTAATTATATACAGATCTGTTATTCAACCGATCGTACTATAGAGCTGTGTAGCCTGGAGCTTCGCATCATACACTTACTCAAGAAATTGCAAAGACCAAAACAAAATCCTGAAAACGATCACTGGGACAAACTACTAAACTATAATAGTCAATTAACACTAGGGCTGGAAGCACTTAGAGATTGCCAAGCAATACACTCAAGAATACGCCTCAAAGGTGGGTTGTCATTCAAACCGCCTGCCAACTTTCTTCCGGTCGGTGTCGGTGGCCCGCTCATCCACCCGAGGGGTTTTATCGACTCGGAATTATCTCATTTGCATGCTTATTTTATCGTGACAACGTTCGTCCCTGTGGATGCCATAAAACAAATAGTGGTACTTTGGATAGAAAGTTTTGAGCCCGACTGAATCCACAATTTTTTACTGCCTTTGTATCCAGTGGTCTCACTTATTTTTTGTATTGGGGTATTTAACGCGCTTTTTATGAACCATTTGATCATCTCAGTGAAAGACTTAAAACTAATTAAATTTTTTATGTCAGACAAAAACCCCAGTCCTTGGATCATCAATTCGTCGATGTGAAAAGGGAAGCCTCCATTTCACGAGTTTTAATTATTTATGGTCATGCCAAGATTCTAACCCGGGGGTCCTTAACTACTGATCAAGGATGCTTCTTGGACTTTTTATGGAGAGAAATTCTCTTCCTAATATCAATTTAACCCCCCCCCCTCCAAACCAACCCCCCCCAAATAGGTTTAGGTTAGCCGTGTACTACAAAGCTACAAATATATAAAACTACTAGATTTAAAAAAGTATTAAACCTTATAGTTTTTTGCCCGTAACAGTTGGCACATGGGCAAAGATGTCGAACTCGTCGTATGTATTATGCTGGTGTGCAGGTGGTCAGGCTTGAGTTCCGGTTGAATGCTCTGAGTAGTTTCCCCCCTAAATTCTTTCCCTATATCTGAGAGCAAACTGCAAATAAACTTCCTCTAAATTGTATCTCCCTAATTCATATCCAAAAAGATAAATTAAATTGGAATAATCTGGTAAGATGGGATGAATAAAAAGTAATTTGAGTAGATTAAGTGGTTACATGAACCTAACTTAATGTAAGAATTGTTTTTACGTAATATATTCTGGCGTTTACATTTCAGCCCTGCTTGAAATAACACTTTTAACTATTTACTCAAACCTCTATGGTGGTGTAGTTAGCTAACGCGTTAGTTTTGTGTTGAGCTTGACTACCGAAAATGGGGAGATCAAGGTTCGAATTTCGCTTGGGTAACTAGTTTTTTCCTAAATGGTTTTCCACTCTCCTCCACGCAAATACGGGTTCACTTCCTCTAAATTCAACCTTACCAATTCTAATCCATTAGCGTAATTAGTACTTAAGTGTTTAACTCAAACCGATAGTAAGATGCGGTGCTAAATAAAATAAAAAACTACATACTAAAAATTAATAAGTTAGAAACAATCTTCCGAAACAGCACTATATTTATGAATATAATTGGATTATAGAAACAAGATGGAAAAAATACCTTAGCATAAATTGCAAATATCAGCCATGAATACTACTTATTATTTAAAACCAATAGATAGTTATTAATTATTATGAAAAATGTTTCCTTTGTATTCACTAAAATCACCTTATACATATAAATAAAATAGCTCTGCGATGATCCACAACGAATAGTCTAACCTTTTTAAGTCCCGAGTGCCAAATATCTTTCTTTTGGTGGTTCGCGGGCTTGAATACTGTACCAATAATATTCAGCTTGAATTAATATTAACAAATTCGTATTAGTTAATTCTTATATACTTATACCCACACAATGGATTAGGTTTCTCGAGAAGAATGGTCAATGTTTTTTTTTTTTTTTCCTATTAGATTTTTCAAGCAGGAAGTATCACGATTTGTCTTGTCATTTGTTGTCATTTGCCGGTTCAAAAGTACATTTGTATTAAAACGCAATACTTTTCTTCACGCGAAAATCAAAAATCATTTATAAAATGACGTAAATACTTATTTATTTTACTAGTAGATTATGTAATATATCTGTGTATTTTGTCATTTTTTCCACTTGAAATATTTTTTTATTTTTCATGAGCCAGTGGGCCGCGGTTTGAAGACCCCGGGTTTAGGGCGTCACTCTAGCAATATATAATACTGCCAATTACGGTGGATCGAGGTTTGAATCCTGGTAAGGTGTGCTAAGGTTGTTTTTTCCTAAATGTCTTATATTCTCCATTTATGCAGATTCTAGTTCGATTCCTCTATATTCAATCTTCGTAAGCCCTAACACATTAATGTAAAAAAATTAGTAAGTATGATTATAACCCCAACGGGCAGCGAGAGGCGGTGCCAAAACAAACAAAACTTTTAAATGGTGTCCACGTGGTCTAAGGCATCATGCATGAAAAAAGACTGAATCACCGGTGACAGGAATAGTTCAAAGTTTTAATTTTTACCAGATGTACTAGGGGTTTTTTTGTCCCATCCTCTCTCCGGAGATGCACTTCCGCTAAACAGTCTTACTCACTATATTCCCTAGAGTAAACCGTAAATAGCCATCATGTCAAGTATAATAATGTTTTGGTGTAGCCTACTCAGTTTTCCCCCTTAGTGTTTTCCCTCTTTACCTCTATGCAAATGCTGTTATATTTACTCTCAAAACTACCATATTCATTTATATTCTATTAATGTACTAGTTTTTAGGCCTGTCTACGATAGGTTGATTATAAAACTAACCAATATAACAAAACCTAACCTTCAATTAATAAACGCATGTGATATTAGGCTTTGTTTGTAAATTAGTATATTTCTGTCAATTATTACGTTAAGGAGAGTGAACTAAATTAATTTTAGACCTATATTTAACAAATGAATCACAAAATTTTTATAAGAAAAGGCAACGTGAATAATTGGCCATGGCTTAAAATCGGCTAGGGAGGATATCTATCAACCATGCCAAGGTTTGACCTTGTAACTAATAATTGATAGTATTTGAGAACACCAGTTTAACTGGAATTACCTACGTCTCAAAATAAAGAGGATGCCAGGTGCCAAATTGATTATGGGTAAAAAACATACATTATCTTGATATACATCTGTTTAAATTGTTGCATGAATTATATAACCTTTTATCAATTTTTTTTTCACTGCTTGCCAGTTTCATCACATAGGCCCTGTTTGGTATCTAAGTAGCCAAGGATCATTATTATACTGCCAATTCTTAAGTCTAACTTTCCTAGTGGTATTCCTAGGGCGTCAAACTGTTTAAAAACTCTTCTGGATGTTTCCCTTTTCCCCGCTCATCCCTACACTCGACTCTAAATTAGCAATAGAAACTTTCCCCATGCCCCTCTAAAATATTCATTACTCATTTATTTGAGCAACTTCATAATTTCTCGGACACATAATGGCCATTCGAAATATTAGTTAAGCTCAGCCTATTTCCAAATGTTTCATGAACTACCGAGCCATGTGTTAATAATTCCTCTGGACTTCTATGATATTTTCTTTCAAGCAGTCCAGTTTAACTTGAGAATTTTAAACTCCCTCCACATCTGATACTATTTAACGCTTGTATGGACGATTGTTGTCTTTTGAGCATGCATAATAGTTGGTAAACATTACCTCAAGTCATCACTCAAAGGTAAAACTTTTATCCTAAATGGGAAATAATAATTGATTATAGCCTATTCTGCAATAAATGATTGACTGCAGCTATTGCATGGCTCATTCCATATTAGCAGTTTGGCCTCTGATGACGGTTGCATTATTCACTGTCCTACTAAAGTAAATGTTTGTTCTGCGTTCAAAGTAAAAAAAAAATGCTGCTACAAAATTGTTCCTCTTTTTTATGGCAAACATATTATCTTGGATGATTGCCGAAAGGTGATGTGAAGGTCCTCTCTAGTTAAAGTCTTCTCATTTTCTGTCTTGAAGTAACAGTATGTTCTGTACATCTCGCAGATTAAATTTTCACAATAAAAACATCAGGCAGTATGATTATCGCGTTTAGTGTAAATATCCTCTGTGGATCTATTAAATCAAGTTTCTCACACCCTATCAGGCTAGACCGATGAACCAAATAAGCAAATGATGTCAAATATCTGACTGTAAGAATATGGAATTTTCACTAAAACAGCTTTTTTCGGTCAATGAATCCTGCCATTCTCTTTCATTATAAAGATGCCTTTTAATTTGAGTATTCATTGATTTGTCTGAATACATAAGTAAGTAAGGAATGCAGTTTCGGGGGCACACATTAATCCTGTTGTTTATGGATCCTGAGATGACAGGATAGACATGTAGGAGGTTGGGGAGGGTTGGAGCCCGGTGCGGATCCTGAGATGGCAGGGGGGAGCTGGGGGGTGATGTTAGAGAGACATGATGGTGTGTTTCTGAGAGGGTTGTAGGTTGGTGGATGGAGGACTTGGGGGGGAGGGGGAGGGGTGAGGGCAGAGGACACGACTGGGATGCGCGGAGGGCTAGGGATGGCTGAGAGGGGGGCGGGGGAGACTAGCATACGGGGGACAGGGTTTTCTCTCCCCCCTCTCTCTCCCAGGAAACAACCTGGATATGACAAGTATTATTCTCCCTTGCTCTCTCTCTCTCGGTATGGAACACCGGGTGGAGGGGTTATCTCTCGCATCGTGACGTAGCGTTTAAAACCCCATGGATAGGGTTGTAAGGTGTCCCACACGGTAAAGTGTGTCGCGGGGGGCTTGACCTAGTGACTACGGTGCACAGCTGCTCTTGAAAGAGCCGTACAATAACATAACAGTCAAGGTATTAGAACATAAATTTCTTTCCAAGTGACATGCTTAGAATCATAATACTTAAGTAGTTTTCACATTGAGGGTCTAGATCTGGGTACTTTGTGGGAGGGGGGGGAGGCGTGGCTTGGAGCCTATAAATAAGGGTGGTCAGCCTTTTTTTGTTGAATCATTAACCGGTAGCTATATTAGCCATGGCGTTAGAATTTGTGGCCGCATTTTTGACGGAGGTGGGATGTAATGAGATACTTCCACGTAAATTGACAGAGTTGGAGATAGGTCACGCGTACCGTATTTCTTCAATAAAATCTGTAAATACTCGATTCGGTCGTCGTATACTTACTGTACTCGATGCCAAGTATCAAGTTTGGCTGCCGCGAAGATTTTCGACGCTCACCGATCTTCAGATAGAGGATATCTCGAAAGCGGGTCTGCTACTTGTCTACAAAGGTCTCTCTACCGCCACCAAAACAGCCATCCTGAACTTTGAAGGTAAGTGTATAAGTGTATAAGTGTATAAGTGTCTAAGTGTCTAAGTGTCTAAGTGTATAAGTGTGAAAGTGTCTAAGTGCGTAAGTGTCTAAGTGTCTAAGTGTGTAAGTATGTAAGTGTGTAAGTGTGTAAGTGTATAAGTGTATAAGTGTGTAAGTGTGTAAGTGTGTAAGTGTGTAAGTGTGTAAGAGTAAGTGTAAATGTGAATAGTTATACCCTATCTCTATCTTGAGCTAGTTCTATCCAGTCCACCTCATTACATCCCTATCCCTATCTTGAGTTAGTTCTATCCAGTCCAACTCATTACACCCTATCGCTATCTTGAGATAGTTCTATCCAGTCCAACTCATGTGTGTGCGTGTTAGGATAGCCGTGCTTAATCAATGAATTGTTTTCAGGTTAAATGTGAATAGTTACACCCGTATGTGTGCGTGTGTGTGTGTGTGTGTGTGTTAGGATAGCCGTACTTAATCTAAGTCAATAAACATTGAATTGTTTTCAGGTTAAATGTGAATAGTTTTTTTTTGAAATATCAATTACTCAATTGCTCAAGATTATTTATTAAAAGTGACACTAAATATAAGTTACTTATTCAACATGAATTACGTGAATAGGCCTAATCTTGTTTTCAGGTTAAATGTGAATAGTTACACCCTATCTCTATCTTGAGCTAGTTCTATCCAGTCCACCTCATTACACCCATTCCTTACTCGAGTTAGGTCTTGCGATGATTCTTAGGGTTAATTAACTAAATTGGAGTAATATATCAATTACTCAATGCTCAAGATTATTTATTAAAAGTGACACTAAATATAAGTTACTTATTCAACATGAATTACGTGAATAGGCCTAATCAGGCTTAAAAAAAATTAAACAAATCAAGGAAATATGACCTTAAATTCCAAAACTACAGAGGTTCATGAACAGATATTATGTAATTATGAGCATTATATGTAACAAAAAAAAGATGACATGTCATCAAAATTTAGGTCTTGGTGGTTACATTTACGGTGAACCGGGACAAACAGCATCCCTTCAATTGACACTCAATAATAATAAACCTGGTAAACCTAGAGGTCCTGGGTTCAATCCTCGGTCCTGGCCAATAATCAACGAATGAATTGTTTACATCATTAACTAACAATACAAGGTTCAAACCTCACTTCCTAGGATAATTGTGTTTAATCTATTCCTCGTAAGACCTAAGTCAATAATCATTGAATTGTTTTCAGGTTAAATGTGAATAGTTTAAGTACATTTTCGTCATGGTTAATAATGCTTTAAAGGAATAAAAAAACACACCTACTTGAGTCGTTTTTTGAAAAGAGTTTAAACAGACATTTTCCACTCTCTTTTAACAGAAGGGATCCGAGGGTTTAATACTTATTCAACATGAATTACGTGAATAGGCCTAATCAGACCTAAAAAAATATGACCTTAATTAGGGCCTTGATGGTTACATTTACGGTGAACCGGGACAACAGCATCCCTTCAATTGACACTCAATAATAATAAACCTGGTAAACCTAGAGGTCCTGGGTTCAATCCTCGGTCCTGGCCAATATTCAACGAATGAATTGTTTACATCATTAACTAACAATACAAGGTTCAAACCCCACTTCCTAGGATAATTGTGTTTAATCTATTCCTCGTAAGACCTAAGTCAATAATCATTGAATTGTTTTCAGGTTAAATGTGAATAGTTTAAGTACATTTTCGTCATGGTTAATAATGCTTTAAAGGAATAAAAAAAAACACCTACTTGAGTCGTTTTTTGAAAAGAGTTTAAACAGACATTTTCCACTCTCTTTTAACAGAAGGGATCCGAGGGGTTTAATACTTATTCAACATGAATTACATGAATAGGCCTAATCAGACCTAAAAAAATATGACCTTAATTAGGGCCTTGATGGTTACATTTACGGTGAACCGGGACAACAGCATCCCTTCAATTGACACTCAATAATAATAAACCTGGTAAACCTAGAGGTCCTGGGTTCAATCCTCGGTCCTGGTCAATAATCAACGAATGAATTGTTTACATCATTAACTAACAATACAAGGTTCAAACCCCACTTCCTAGGATAATTGTGTTTAATCTATTCCTCGTAAGACCTAAGTCAATAATCATTGAATTGTTTTCAGGTTAAATGTGAATAGTTTAAGTACATTTTCGTCATGGTTAATAATGCTTTAAAGGAATAAAAAAACACACCTACTTGAGTCGTTTTTGAAAAGAGTTTAAACAGACATTTTCCACTCTCTTTTAACAGAAGGATCCGAGGGGTTTAATACTTATTCAACATGAATTATGAAAATAGGCCTAATCAGACCTAAAAAAATATGACCTTAATTAGGGCCTTGATGGTTACATTTACGGTGAACCGGGACAACAGCATCCCTTCAATTGACACTCAATAATAAACCTGGTAAACCTAGAGGTCCTGGGTTCAATCCTCGGTCCTGGTCAATAATCAACGAATGAATTGTTTACATCATTAACTAACAATACAAGGTTCAAACCCCACTTCCTAGGATAATTGTGTTTAATCTATTCCTCGTAAGACCTAAGTCAATAATCATTGAATTGTTTTCAGGTTAAATGTGAATAGTTTAAGTACATTTTCGTCATGGTTAATAATGCTTTAAAGGAATAAAAAAAACACACCTACTTGAGTCGTTTTTTTGAAAAGAGTTTAAACAGACATTTTCCACTCTCTTTTAACAGAAGGGATCCGAGGGGTTTAATACTTATTCAACATGAATTATGAAAATAGGCCTAATCAGACCTAAAAAAATATGACCTTAATTAGGGCCTTGATGGTTACATTTACGGTGAACCGGGACAACAGCATCCCTTCAATTGACACTCAATAATAAACCTGGTAAAACCTAGAGGTCCTGGGTTCAATCCTCGGTCCTGGTCAATAATCAACGAATGAATTGTTTACATCATTAACTAACAATACAAGGTTCAAACCCCACTTCCTAGGATAATTGTGTTTAATCTATTCCTCGTAAGACCTAAGTCAATAATCATTGAATTGTTTTCAGGTTAAATGTGAATAGTTTAAGTACATTTTCGTCATGGTTAATAATGCTTTAAAGGAATAAAAAAACACACCTACTTGAGTCGTTTTTTGAAAAGAGTTTAAACAGACATTTTCCACTCTCTTTTAACAGAAGGGATCCGAGGGGTTTAATACTTATTCAACATGAATTACGTGAATAGGCCTAATCAGACCTAAAAAAATATGACCTTAATTAGGCCTTGATGGTTACATTTACGGTGAACCAGGACAACAGCATCCCTTCAATTGACACTCATAATAAACCTGGTAAACCTAGAGGTCCTGGGTTCAATCCTCGGTCCTGGTCAATAATCAACGAATGAATTGTTTACATCATTAACTAACAATACAGGGTTCAAACCTCACTTCCTAGGATAATTGTGTTTAATCTATTCCTCGTAAGACCTAAGTCAATAATCATTGAATTGTTTTCAGGTTAAATGTGAATAGTTTAAGTACATTTTCGTCATGGTTAAAGGAATATCGAGAATTTAACACGATGAATAGTTTAAACAGACATTTTCCACTCCCTTTTAACAGAAGGGATCCGGGGATTTAAACACACTTTTTTTGTTACCTTCTTCTCTTCTCTTTTCTTCTTTAACGGAAGGGGGGCGGGGTCGGCTAGCTCCGGCAACAAAAAAAGAAACATTTAAACCTTTCTGTATTTACAGTAAACTAAAAAAATATCACAAACAGCTTTCGTAGAAATCTTCCATACTACCTAGGGAATAATAAGGTTATATTTTTTTAGAGGAAATGTGTACAAATTTGAGTGGTTAGAGAGACTAGAAAAACCATTAGGTTAAAACCATTAGGTTAAAACCATCCGGGCGAGAGTCGAACCTTGACCCTCCCAATACGAGAGTAAGGCAGTGACTGATGGTCTAGGGAGGTAAGGTGTCAGACTTTTTTTTATGATTACTCATCACAGTCGTTCCTGTTTGTTTGTTTACAGCTGTCTCGAGCCCACTGGGGACTGTAGCTGAATGAAGAGGAGGCTAAATGGCAGAACCAGCAGCTAAAAGAGCCCGCTTTTCTTCTTCTTCTCCGCCAGCCATTATTATATCTCGCCAAATAAATGGAAATAAAGTGTATACTCTCCGTGAATTAGCCTCGAATGAGCAACTTTTAATTAATTATCTAAAACGTGATATCACAACACAAGTATATAAAGCATACATTGAGCATACACCAGGGTTGATTAAGACCTCGAGCGTTTTGATACTCGGACATGAGGATATAGATAGACAGATCCGGACACTTTTGACTCAGTCACATGACTTAGGTACGGGATTTACCCAGTTTAGACTTTACCTGGAACCGTTAGGTCTCTCATTGAAACTTATTGAGCAAGCGTACACCCGCCGTATAAAAACCTATTCTATCACTAACGAATTGCCTTACAAGGATCCCGTCCAGTTTCTTGTCGCGTGCGGAGGTATATACGTAAAGACGGTAGAAGAAACAATTGCAAATGACTCGATAAAGGTAAATTGCAGCCTCATTTGCGAGTTTAGACATCCTACCGAGGGTAGAATTGAGAAAGGGTATTTCAACTCGAGTCTATGCGGTATATTTAGCACTACAAACTTGGAAGAGTTATATGAAAATAATGTAGTTTTCCCCCTCCTTGCTCAAATTGAAGGTTTTGTTTCTAGAGACTCAGGTTGGATGTATGACGGTACATTGGAGATGAGAATAAATCTCTCTAAAAACACGGTTTTCACGATCGGGGCTCGGGTTCAAATCCCGGAAACTATAGCCAGACGTGAAGCGCTGATAAATGTGGAATGTGAAGAAGGTCATTGTTTCCCCGTATCTGTTTTATCAGCTATTTTTGAACCGACAGGGAAAGCTCAACGTTTATCCTCTTACCCTAATTTTCAAGACGTGTTGAATCTGGACGGGATCCCTCTCCCTTTCCAAATGAGATATATCGAGCGTTTTGAAAAGCTTAACGATATATCTATAAATGTGTACACTGCAAAGCATGATGGGAGTGACTCTTATATTGATACGGCTGACACCTCTAAAAAACTAGTAATTGTTCCCGTACATGTCAGTGCTAAAGAGCGAGCTAGACATGTACATTTATTCATGATAAGAGTGCACGGGACAGAAACTTATCATTTCAGCTGGATTAAAAATCTGTCACGATTAATAAACCCTCAACTACCGTCTAACAGAGGACGTAGATACTTTTGTGATAGATGCCTGTCCGCTTTTTTGACTGAAAACAAACTCACAAAACATAAAGAGACGTGTATAAAATTCAACGCGGTAAGGAGTACATTCCCTCAAGGACAGGATAAATTCCTCACGTTCACTCAGTATAAGCAGCAGGAGAAAACAGGATTATCGTATATGCTGACCTGGAGAGCCTACTTATGCCTATAGAGACGAGTGATCCCGACCCAAAATTTTCTTATACTGAGAATGTTCAGCGTCATGTAGCTTATTCTGTAGGAATGTACGTTAAATGTAATTTTAACGATAGTCTCTCAGAGTACCGTCATTTCACGGGAAAAGATTGTACTGACCAATTTGTTGAGGCGCTCATAGATACTGCGAAGCGTGTACTAGAGTACTATAGTACTGTCGTACCGATGAAACCGTTAACTCCTGCTCAAAGAGACGCTCATAATACAGCCTCTCATTGCCATATATGCGAGAAACCCTACAAGAATGATGATATTCGGGTTATGGATCATTGTCACTTGACCGGACTTTACCGAGGGAGTAGTCACGCAGGGTGTAATATTAATTACAAGAACCCGACTCACCTGAGCGTAGTAATTCATAACGCACGTTGCTACGATAATTTTTTCCTTCTCGAATCACTCGTTGAACGTAGAGAAACTGATCCGTTCACGGGAGAGAGCGTTCTCATCAATCCGGGAAAAGTCAGAGTTATTGGAGAGACTATGGGAAGATTCAAAGTAATCATGAAATATATTTGGTGCGGGTTTCGAGGGATCACGATTAAAATTATAGATAGTTTCAGTTTTCTATGTACTTCCCTAGAGAAATGCGTATCTTACCTCGAACCCGAGCAACTTAAAATCACCCGTAAGTGCCATCCCGAGGATGAACGCTTCAAATTAGTCACACGAAAAGGAGTGTTCCCCTATGATTATATTGATTCATTCGAGCGGCTTGACGAGACTCAGTTACCGAGCAAAGATAAATTTTACAACACGCTCACGGATAGTCATATCTCTCAGGTAGACTATGATCACGCCTGTAAGGTTTGGCGAGTATTCGAATGTAAGAATCTTTGGGACTATTCGAACCTCTACCTGTACACGGATGTAACTTTACTAGGGGACGTCTTTGAGAACTTTCGTGATCTCTGCATGAAGACGTATAGGCTCGATCCCGGATGGTCCCTTACAGCTCCCAGTCTAGCGTACCAGGCTCTATTGAGAATAACCCGGGTACGGCTCGAATTAATCGATGATGTGGACACTCATCAATTCATTGAGGGAGCTATCCGCGGAGGGATATGTTTTGTGGCTAATCGTCACGCTGTAGCGAATAATCGCTATATGGACACGTTTGATCCTTCCAAGCCAGAGTCCTACATTGTCTATCTGGACGTAAATGGACTCTATTCATTTAGTATGCTGTCCTCACTTCCCTATGGAGAGTTCAGGTGGCTCAAAGAAGAAGAAATTGCTCGATTGGACGTGCTAAAAGTAAAGGATGATGCGGATACGGGTTATATCTTGCAGGTAGATCTTGAATACCCGCAAGATGTACACGACGCTCATTCTGACTTGCCGTTCTGTCCTGAGAAAGGGATTCCACCTGTAGGGAAACATGAGAAACTGTTAACAACTTTAGCTGATAAGACCGGGTACGTCATTCACTATCGTCATCTAAAGCTATGTTTAGCGAACGGGTTGAAACTTACGAGAGTTCACCGTGTTCTCAGTTTCAAGCAAGCACCGTGGATGGCTCCGTATATCAGGTTGAACGCCGAAATGAGGAGTAAAGCGAGTAATCAATTTGAAAACATGTTTTTCAAACTGATGAACAATGCCGCATTCGGTCGCCTCATATCTAACAAGAGGGCATACCGTACGATAAAGATAGCTACCAGGTGGGATGGGAAATTTGGAGCGGGTAACCTTATAGCCAGTCCAAACTTTAAAAACCGCTCGATAGTGTCAGAAAACCTAGTCATTATCGAGATGGAACCACAAGAGATTTACTTTGATATGCCTATCTATGCGGGATTCGCCATTTTGGAAATCTCGAAGGTAGTCATGTACGGTCTGCATTACCAGGTTATGATCCCTGCCTTCCCCCAAGGTACGTTAAAACTTCAATACACTGATACTGACTCACTTCTCTACTACATGACTGTTGAAGATGCATACCAGAGACTTGCCCTGTTAGCTAATGAGTACCTGGACACCTCCACCTACGGACAAGACAATGTTTACAGGATGCCCGTAGTGAATAAAGGGGTGCTCGGTAAACTAAAAGACGAGACTCGAGGTCAGATCATCACTGAGTTCATTGGTTTACGTCCTAAACTCTATTCATTCTCGGTACAAGGGGTTGGGGAAACTCTCAAGGCTAAAGGAGTGAAGAGTAGTGCGTTAAGAACGCTTTCATTAGAGGATTATCGTAATTGTTTGACAGATGAGACGATAGTCATGAAAGAGGCTCGTTCAATAAGAGCAGTAGGATTTAAACTCTACACCCAAAAATTCAATAGAGTCGCTTTATGCTCTATCGACGATAAAAGATATATAGTACCGGGAACTGTCAATACTCTTCCGTGGTCCCACTACTCAATCAGACCGTCAACTCTATAGGGTGACAGTACGTCTATGTGAAAAAAATCATGTTCTATACTGTAAGTGATAAAAAAATATTCACGTCCAGTACTCTATAGTGTTAATGTATAAATATTCATGTTCTGTAGTGTAAGTGATTAAAACTAAAAAAAATATTCACGTCCTGTACTCTATAGTGTAAGTGATTAGTGTTAATGTATAATTTCAAGAACTATAACTTGAGAAATTTAGTATGTATCTATGTGTTTTAAATCTTTATATTCATTAAATAAACAATTTCAAGAACTATAACTTGTATCTATGTGTTTTAAAATCTTTATATTCATTAAATAGAATTAATTATGGATAGGGTTTTTTCATTATTTCTTACCTCCCCTTCTTTTTTAAAATCAGCTAATTTTCATTAAACATTTATTTAAAAAAAAGTTAATTACATAAAACATTTATTTTCAATCATTAAAAGTTAAAATCATTAGAACTTAAACTTTTTTTTCAATCATTAAAAGTTAATTAAACATTTATTTTTTCCAATCATTAGAACTCTATTACAAGATTCATACGTTTAAAAATTAATTACATTAAACATCGTTAATTCTTTTTACAAGATTCATACATTTAAAGTTAATTACATTAAACATTTAATTCTTCAATCATCATTAATTCTTTACAAGATTCACATTAAACATTTTTTTCCAATCATTAGAACCCTATTAACTATGAGACTAGACAATTTACTTTGCTTCCAGAAGAGGATGAGAGATCACAATACAGACCTCTCATAGAACGTAGGGTAACGAACACCGACTTCTCAGTCCCAACGCAAACACACCACACATAGCTCTATGGAAGAACACACTAGGTCGCGCATAGCTCTTTTGATCGTTAGATATATAGTCAGATTGTAATAGGAAGAACACACTAGGTCACACATAGCTCTGTTGACCGTCAGATATAATCAGATTGTGATAGGAAGAACACATAGCTTTGTTGACCGTTAAATATAGTCAGATTGTAATAGGAAGAACACACTAGACCACTTCAATACCAGGAAGTTATATTTATTAGCATCACGTCGTACTTACGCTAATGAGTAATGGTAGGGTGATTGTGAGATGAAATGGAGGAATCCGAACCACGGTGGTGGGCTGGCATTCCCCACATTCACCAGAGGTGAAGGAAGGGTTTGTACTGGTACTGAGGTTTGAACCCAGACCGTCAGCACAGAAGTCTGACACCTTACCCCTAGACCCGCAGGTCACCAACCTGGGAAGATGGGAATGTATCCAGAAAAAAAGGCTTCAATCTAGTCTTGTTCGGTTTGCCAGTAACGATTTGAATCGTGTCAGTGTATACGTAGATGCTTTATTCTTAAATATCCTTTTGCAAATAACTTTTAATGTACGAATCTACGAGGTTTAGATTAAACACAATTATCCTGAGAGCGAGCTGGGTTGTTCTCCCTCGGACCCTTCTGTTAAAAAGAAAGACGGGAAAAAAGAGGTTGGAAAAAAATGTGTGTTTAAACTCATTTCAAAAACGACTCAAGTAGGTGTTTTTTTTTAAAAACTATTAATTCAATGATATTTTAACCTGTAAGATTATTAACTTTGGTTTTACAAGATACAGATTAAGCACAATTATCTGGGGAGCAAGGTTCGAACCTCGTATTGGTAGTTAATGAAGTAAACTTAGGTCTTACGAGGCATAGATTAAGCACACTGTTAGAATCTGTAAATTTATGTTTAGATAAAAGACCGAGGGGTTCAGGACGTTATAATTCAGGAGCTGTACCCTTCCCTCCCCTATTATAAGAACTTTAGTCTATTCCAGCTAATTTAAGAATGTATAGTCCAACAACGATTCAGGTCAATTACATATAACTGGCGGCCGCATTTCTACATTAGACGTACAATATTTTAAACTGCTTCATCCAAGGCTAGAACTCAGTGCACCCTTATTAGAGACCACAATGATAAATCATATTTGTAAAAACCACCCCTCCACTAAAACCGGATGAGTTTCGAACCCTGACCTTCCGTGGAAGGAATTTAAGTAAATTACAAGCATGACGCGTTAGTCAACGTGACCGTTAGTGAGGGTGAGAATTTATTAAATCTAGGGCACATTAGTTAGATTTTAGCTATACCTACAATAATTTAATAATTGCGTTTGGATCCAAAAACATACAGAAGATATTTAACCTTTTTTTTACCATGAGCGAGGATTGAAGTCAAACCATCGGGATGTTTGGCAATCGTCTTGAGCAGGACTAAGGTTTGAAAACATACAATAGATATTTAACCTTTTTACCATGAGTGAGGATTGAAGTCAGACCATCAGGATGTTTGGCAATCATCTTGAGCAGGACTAAGGATTGAAAACTTGCAGAAGATATTTAACCTTTTACCACACTGTATTGGATACCCGATTGTAGATCTGGTAGTTATTGCTAGTTGTCACACTGTATTGGATACATGATAGTAGATCTGGTAGCTATTGCTAGATGTCACACTCCAGTTGATACATGATGGTAGATCTGGTAGCTATTGCTAGATGTCACACTGTATTGCGTACATGATAGTAGATCTGGTGGCTATTGCTAGATGTCACACTCCAGTTGATACATGATAGTAGATCTGTAGCTATTGCTAGATGTCACACTGTATTGGGTACATGATAGTAGATCTGGTAGTTATTGTTAGATGTCACACTGTATTGGATACATGTTTGTAGATCTGGTAGTTATTGCTAGTTGTCACACTGTATTGGATACATGATTGTAGATCTGCTAGTTATTGCTAGTTGTCACACTGTATTGGATACTTGATAGTAGATCTGGTAGTTATTACTAGGTGTCACATTGTAATGGATACATGATTGTAGATCTGGTAACTATTGCTAGATGTCACACACCAGTTGATACATGATAGTAGATCTGGTAGCTATTGCTAGATGTCACACTGTATTGGGTACATGATAGTAGATCTTGTAGCTATTGCTAGATGTCACACTCCAGTGGAAACATGATTGTAGATCTGGTAGCTATTGCTAGATGTCACACTCCAGTTGATACATGATAGTAGATCTGGTAGCTATTGCTAGATGTCACACTCCAGTTGATACATGATAGTAGATCTGGTAGCTATTGCTAGTTGTCACACTGTATTGGATACATGATTGTAGATCTGCTAGTTATTGCTAGTTGTCACACTGTATTGGATACTTGATAGTAGATCTGGTAGTTATTACTAGGTGTCACATTGTAATGGATACATGATTGTAGATCTGGTAACTATTGCTATATGTCACACACCAGTTGATACATGATAGTAGATCTGGTAGTTATTGCTAGATGTCATACTGTATTGGATGCATGATAGTAGATCTGGTAGCTATTGTTAGATGTCACACTGTATTGGATACATGATTTTAGATCTGGTAGTTATTGTTAGATGACACACTGTATTGGATACATGTTTGTAGATCTGATAGTTATTGCTAGTTGTCATACCGTATTGGATACGTGATAGTAGATCTGGTAGCTATTGCTAGTTGTCACACTGTATTGGGTACGTGATAGTAGATCTGGTAGTTATTACTAGGTGTCACATTGTATTGGATGCATGATAGTAGATCTGGTAACTATTGCTAGATGTCATACTGTATTGGGTACATGATAGTAGATCTTGTAGCTATTGCTAGATGTCACACTGTATTGGATACATGATTTTAGATCTGGTAGTTATTGCTAGTTGTCACACTGTATTGGATACATGATAGTAGATCTGGTAGCTATTGCTAGATGTCACACTATATTGGGTACATGATAGTAGATCTGGTAGTTATTGCTAGATGTCATACTGTATTGGATACTTGATAGTAGATCTGGTAGTTATTGTTAGATGTCACACTGTATTGGATACATGATTTTAGATCTGGTAGTTATTGCTAGATGTCACACTGTATTGGATACATGATAGTAGATCTTGTAGCTTTTGCTAGATGTCACACTCCAGTGGAAGCATGATTGTAGATCTTGTAGTTATTGTTAGATGTCATACTGTATTGGGTACATGATAGTAGATCTGCTAGTTATTGTTAGTTGTCATACTGTATTGGATGCATGATTGTAGATCTGGTAGTTAATGTTAGTTGTCATACTGTACCGAAAAAAACTAAGACTTTGAGAGAGAGGGAGAATTTTGTACTGAATAATACTTGTCATATCCAGGTTGTTTCCGGGGAACCTCTAAATCAGTAGCCTGTTCCGTTAAGTTGTTTTCTGTGAAAAGTGCCGAGGATTGAACCCGGTACATCTAGATCAGTAGCCTGTTCCGTTAAGTTGTTTCCTGTGAAAGTGCCGAGGATTGAACCAGGGACCTATGGAACTGTAGCCTGACCATCAGGGTTTGAGAGAGAGAAAGATATTAAGAATATACTAGGTTTAAAAAAACTGTACTATTTATTTAGAGGTGAATAATACTTGTCATATCTTGACCATCAGGGTTCAGCTGTCCTCCCACGTAGGAATTGGGAAGGTTTAATTAGAGGAAGTGAACCTGCATTTGCTGGATAATATTTATTTAGAGGTGAATAATACTTGTCTTATCTTGACCATCGATGGGTCCATAAGCTGTCCTCCCACGTAGGAATTGGGATGGTTTAATTAGAGGAAGTGAACCCGCATTTGCTGGATAATATTTATTTAGAGGTGAATAATACTTGTCATATCTTGACCATCAGGGTTCGGCTGTCCTCCCCCGTAGGAATTCGAGGTCCATAAGCTGTCCTCCCACATAGGAATTGGGAAGGTTTAATTAGAGGAAGTGAACCCGCATTTTCTGGATAATATTTATTTAGAGGTGAATAATACTTGTCTTATTAAGGAACTTAGAAAGACTTCGTATCCTGACGTCTACCTCGTGGAGAAGATAGTCAGACGTTCCGGAAATAGAGCGTACGTTAAATGGTTAGGGTTCGTGGATCGATGCGAAGGATATAGAGGAGGGGTGAGAGGGTATGTCCCTCCCTCCATCCCGAGCATATAAAGCGAGCGGGAGGTAGGGAGACGCATCTCATTCGAAATGTTTAGACGGTTGGGTTATCGTCTGGAGGACATGAGTGAAATTAAGATCTCAGACAACAGCTTGGAGTACTACATCGCGAGAGCCGAGAAGGGTTACAGCGAGTGTTGTGACTCTTCGGTGCACTGGCTCGGATGCCATAATCCGGGAATGTACGAGGCGAGTCAGTCCGTCGAGAACTGTTCAACATCATGTGCCGTCTACAAGCTGAAGGAAGGGGACGAGCCACAAATTCTCAGCGAAGACGCTCCCCTGCTCGACGAAGACGCTTTGTGCATCGAGCTGGATCGGATCGAGCGGGAGGAACTCGACCGTGTCAAAAGCATCTCCGAACTCGAAAAGTATCGGGCCTACAACGTTCGTCACCTGGAAGGAGACGAAGAGATCAGCGAGCCGGAGGACGAGCCGAACATCGTGACGCTGGACTATGTGGGCAAAGTGCGTCTTCCGGGCAAAAACTTTGGCGCGAGATACAGAAGTCGGTTTAACGCGTCGCAGCGCGGACTGATCTATCTAGGCGACGACAAATACAAACTTTTCAAGTGGTGAAAGACTATATGTTGAAAAGACTAAGACTTTGAGAGAGAGAGAATTTTGTACTGAATATATATATGTATCAATGTAATATTAAGAATATACTAGGTTTAAAAAAACTGTACTATTTATTTAGAGGTGAATAATACTTGTCATATCCTTGACCATCAGGGTTCGAGGTCCATAAGCTACCCTCCCTCTTTGAGAGAGAATAATACTTGTCATATCCTTAATTCCCAATCTTGATCACCAGGGTTTGAGAGAGTAAGGGTTCGAGGTCCATAAGCTACACTCCCTCTTTGAGAGAATTTTGTACTGAATAATACTTGTCATATCCTTAATTCCCAATCTTTGCTAGGACCGACCATCAAGGTTTGAGGGAGTAAGCTGCTCTACTACATCACGATGATGAGAGAGAGGGAGAGAAAACCCTGTCCCCCGTATGCTAGTCTCCCCCGCCCGCCCCCCTCTCAGCCATCCCTAGCCCTCCGCGCATCCCAGTCGTGTCCTCTGCCCCTCCCCCCTCCCCCTCCCCCCCCCAAGTCCTCCATCCACCAACCTACAACCCTCTCAGAAACACACCATCATGTCTCTCTAACATCACCCCCCACCTCCCCCCTGCCATCTCAGGATCCGCACCGGGCTCCAACCCTCCCCAACCTCCTACATGTCTATCCTGTCATCTCAGGATCCATAAACAACAGGATTAATGTGTGCCCCCGAAACTGCATTCCTTACTTACTTACATATGTATGTAAATGTAAGCTTGAATTAAATAAGTATGCTGAACGTTACTTGTTTAATTTTTATTTGTCAAAGAAACTTTTTTTATTTACTACTAGGAATGCGAAGCAAAAAAACCTACGAAAACCCGCACTGTATAATAATCTGCAACTATTTCTCATTTAATTTAACATTGGGATTTCTATTCTAGGTTTTCCTTGCTTTTGAAGTGCAAATAACATGTAGACGAATTAAAATGATTAAATAAATGATGTTTTTATTGATATGATATTTATTTTGCGTCAGTTTTCAAGTTATAAAATTTGGTGCTTTCTATATCATTGAGAAGTACTAAAAATTATCTGCAGAGATATTATACATACATCAATAGACTTTCATTAATAATAATATTAATTTATATTGGGACCGCCTCTGTGGTCTAGTGGTCAGATTTACTGGCTACAGTTTCAGAGGTCCCGGGTTTGATCCCTGGTGCTTCCAAAATCTTTTTGTGAAGCAGTGAATTTGGAACAGGGTCAACTCTGCCTCGTGAGGACAAATGAGCTACTTGAATGGAAAAGTAGCGGCTCCGGTCTAGAAACTGAGATTAATGGCTGGAGGGTTCGTTGTGCTGACCACTTGATACCCTATATCCACAGAAGTTGGTTCTATCTTCGAGACCAGATGGCGGCCGCTCGGTCGGTATAGATCTATTGCGGGCTGACTCCATGGCTTTTTTTTTTTTAGTGTATATCGGCGAATAGCCTGAACGGTTAGTAAGACGCGGGTCATGAAATAAAGATTGGGATGCCATCCAACCTGTATGGATGTAATCGCCCCACGTCACCTCGGCTCTCTAGAGTAACCCTTGAGAAAGCCCAACATCATAAGGTCACCTTGACATATAACGTACCTTACTGTTAGAGCCAAGTACGGGACAACGCTTGTCATTCATTGTGTTGGTTCCCAGATAAGGCGTAGTCTCTGTCATTGGTTGACCTTTCTGATCGACACCAGAGATGAGATGAGCTGTGCTCATTAGCACGTCTTATGACCTTGAAGATGAGGGACAGAGTTCTAGATGTTCTACAAGAGAGTAAAAACTAATATCTTGGGACGTAACCAAGGGAACAAAATTCTTGGTGTAAGCGGATGCATCATAGATGATTTCCCGTGACGTCATCAAGTGAGCTTTGTACTTGATGTACTACAGATATATAAACGCTCTCAATATAATGGACTGCCTATAGCGGAGAGATCGGCGTTTGAAGCCCTGTCGGGCAGGCTCGCCAATAAGGGAGACTGACTATTGGTACCGGGCGCATAACTTCCGCCCTGGCCCGTACCTGAAATCTAGATTCACTAATTTTTTTTTTAAATTATAAGACGAAAAATAATACATCAAATTTCTATCCATACTAAGGAATAGGCAGTTCTATCGCTGCGGTTTCCCACGAAGGAACTTTCTGACATTTGTCACAATTAGATCCTTTGTTCGGTCTAGTCTTGTCCTTCGTCTCAAAGTGTTTGGAAGTTTCACGGGTTCATGTTTCAAGTTTTGTACTGAAATTATATTTGGCAAACAAAGAGAGTCAGGCAGAAAATCAAATTCGATTTAAATTTAAGTATTTCATCATGTGCATAACATTTCATTGTTAATTTACGTAATCATTCTCGGACACTGCTTTTATTTTGTGAAAGGAAAAACAAAGTTTATAAAATGTACAAATCTAAGTTTAGCAGTGGAAGAAGAACAAAAAAAGGGGGGGGGAGCATTTATCCCCTTCCCTGCTCTCTTGACTGGAATAAACCCACCAGTTCATAATTTCAAGGGGGGTTTGATGGGCACATCTCCCAATTTCCAGAGGCTAGAAAAAATTATGAATATTAAAAACCTCTAGAAGCCCCCTAATTTGTACTTGTACCTTAATTTTGATATTGTTTGAACCATAAATAAAGCCATGTATATTTTATTCGTAAAATTTCGGTGGGTTTGAACTCCCAAAACCTCCCCTGACTACGGCCTTGTAGTCTCACCCATCTAAATTTATTTCGCTCCCCTCTAATATTCTTAAAAATGAAGTTGAAAGATGCCCTTGCATCAAACTCCAAATAGCTTTTAGAGGTATCCGATTTTCAAAACGTTTCTGGAACGGGCCCTTTATAATAATCTTCCAAAGAGATTTGATTTTAAAAGAGTTTCCAGGCAAGGACACTCCAACTAGCCCAATTTTTAAAAAAATCACTGGTTGAAGACTACTTCAAATAGCATTTATAATAAGCGTCTAGTTCTAGACGAAGACCAATTTAAAACATTTCAAGAGACATTCTAATTTCAAAAAATTCAGGAGGATGACTTCTCCAAGAATCTAGTTTTCAAACATTTTCTAAGAGAGGACCATTCAAAATAGCTTCCAAAGATATAAGATGTTCAAGGATTTGCTAAAGAAGGACATTCTCATTAGCTTGTAAGAGTATCCAAATTTCAATTTTTTTTCTGGAGGAGAACCACTTCAAATAACTTTAAAATCCGTATAATAAAAACAAAGGCTAAAAACAACTTTAATATAGCTTTTAAAGGCATCCCAATTTCAAAAGGCTTTTTGGGGAGGACCACTCTTTAAATAGCTTAGAAGAGGCTAATTTAAAAAAATCCAGATAAGAGTCGATCTAAATATTTTCTAGATATTTATTTGACCGGAGAGGATACCCAAGTCCCCCTTTGGCTTAGGGGTTAAAACCACTCATTTTTTTATAACTGCCCTCTAAACAAATAGGGTTTAGCTGCCACTGAAGTTGAGTAGTGCAAAGAAAAGGGGGCCCGTGCTTTGACCCTGGTACCGGACCCGGTTTGAGCACCTGGCGAGTCTGTTTTAGGGCGCACAGAGGGAGATTTATTCAATATGGCTTTCCACTCTCCGTTCACGCAAATTCGATTACTCTTTCCATACATTTATAACATTCCTTACCCCTGACACATAAGCATAGTTAGTTGAATGCGTATAAACCAAACGGGTAGTAAAAAGCGGAGACAAAAAAGGTTTTTCACCTCATGTAGGCTCACGTGATTCTGAACAGGTTGTTGTTTCATTGTTGTAATTAATTTCTCGCTATACGCACGCATGAAGTGTTCAATATTGCAGGAAGTGACGTCAATGGGTGTTTTGTCTAGAGCAGTGTTTCCCAAACCCAGGGTCACGACCAGAATGAGGGTCGCAATGATATGCCTGAGAGTCGCGGGAAGGTCTCTAAAAAAATTGTCAAAAATTATGAAATATTACAATCACAAACACCTCATAAAACTGGTATAATATGAAGAATGAACGCATTACTGGTGAAAGGAACAGTTTTGAATGCCTCAACTAAGTACAATCCCATTTTGACTTTGAAATGCTCTTTTCCATCTTGAAAACTATGATAGTGACACCAGCTACATCAGCTACTACAGAAATAAGTTTTTCAATGATTGTACAAATAATATTATTATTATTATTATTATTAGCACCGCGTCTTACTACCCGTTCGGGTTATACGCACTTACGCTAATGTAATGGTATGGTGATTGTGAGATGAAATGAAGGACCTACAGTTTAACGTGGAATCCGAACCACGGTGGTGGCCTGGCATTCCACACATTCAGAAGATGTCTTGTCAGAGGTGTAGGAAGGGTTTGGAAATCAGATAAATCTGTGCCGGGACCGAGGATTGAACCCCGGCCGCCAGCACAGAAGTCCGACACCTTACCCCTAGACCACCAGGTCACCTATTGTACAAATAAAAATCTATCTTTGCTCCACGATATGTCAACGTAGACTAAATCACCTGTGTCTGCTTAATGCACATCTTGAGAGAGTCAACAAACTTGAAGTTGCAAAACCAGTTGGAGGTTTTATAGCTAGTAGCGAATATAGGGCAAAGGTGTATGGACACCTACTTTAATTTTCAGTGTTTCATAATTTTTAGTTGAGCCGCTTCCAATATAATCTTTCTTAATTTGTTTTGTGTTTGTTAATTCTAATGTTTGGCATGACTAAAATAAATGAGAAAGATGCACAATACAGGTATCCCTTGCTATACGAGATCTCACTTCACGCATTTTCGCTATAACGTGATTTTAAAAAAAAAGTTTGGTCGGCTGTAATTTCCAATAGAACTCACCAATGAATATCTTCTAGAAATGGAGGACGGCATAAAATATGAAGAGGAAGAACGTTATGTTGTTGAGCCTATCAAACAATTTTTAACAAAGCAATTTCCTGAATTTTTTTAAGCACATTGACAGTGCAATTAGAATTAATGAATAGAACGACCCTAAAATGGATAGAAGCACTAAAGTTTCCAGAGAGGTTCTTTAGCTTGCTACAAATAACTCTATAGAGAGAGGAAGAATGCTGCCAGTCAGCTGAGTCTGGACAATTTCATCGAAAAAGTTGAAAATCTTTAGTCTAATGACGCGAAGCCTTCAAGGGAGCCAGAGCCTTCCATCCAGGAGCCTTCAAGAGATCTAGAGACTACCATCCAGGAGCCTTCAAGAGATCAAGAGACTACCATCCAGGAGCCTTTTAGAGATCAAGAGCCTACCATCCAAGAGAATTCAAGAGAGTAGGAGCCTACCATCCAGAAGCCTTCAAGAGAGCAAGAGCCTACCATCCAGGAGCCTTCAAGAGATCAAGAGCCTACCATCCAAGAGAATTCAAGAGAGCAAGAGCCTACCATCCAGAAGTCTTCAAGAGAGCAAGAGCCTACCATCCCAGAGACTTCAAGAGATCAAGAGCCTACAATCCAAGAGAGCAAGAGCCTACCATTCAGAAGCCTTCAAGAGAGCAAGAGCCTACCATCCAGGAGCCTTCAATAGATCAAGAGACTACCATCCAGGAGCCTTCAAGAGATCAAGAACCTACCATCCAAGAGAATTCAAGAGAGCAAGAGCCTACCATCCAGAAGCCTTCAAGAGAGCAAGAGCCTACCATCCAGGAGCCTTCAAGAGATCAAGAGCCTACCATCCCAGAGACTTCAAGAAAGGAGAAGAGTAATAATCTAGATTCAACAGATCCAGTTAATTTATCATGCGATTGAATATTAACAGAAGGTGTACCTGTAGCATTGTGTTAATTAGATAAATTGATTAAAAATTGCATTTGTTTACAAATTTCAGGGGATTGAAGATGAACAAAAGGTGTAGGCTACCTATAGTATTGTACTAGTTAGATGAATTAATAAAAATTGCATTCATTTACAAGTTTTAGGTTTTTATTTACTTTCCCCTATCTCACCTATGTTAAAATCAATTATTTCCTTTACGTGTTTTTGTATTTGTGATTATCTATCAGAACCAATCACTCGCGTAGTGTGAGGGACAGCTGTATTACATTTTTCTGTTGTTTTTTTTATCTTAAAAATTGTATCCCCTAGGAAATCACATGAGTATTTTAACCCCCCTCCCGTCGCCCCCCCCCCCCCAAATAAAAACGTTCCAGCGCTACTGCATTTATCCATTCAAAATCAAAATAACTTACCCAATAATGATACAAGATGATATTAGCCACTGAAAATAGTCATTTTAGTCGCATACCGAACTAGTAACCGTCACATTCTCACTAGAAATTGTGCTTTACATTTTGTCTGATTAAAAAGTTGCTGAAATTAATTAAAGTTATTAATTCCTTTTTTATTAAAAGTTAAAACGTATTCAATAAAGTTAATTAAGCTAACTAATATATAAATTATAGGCAATTGAAACTACATGTAATGACACTAGGCTCGCCTGGCCGGGAAAATATTATATTTAGAGTCGCGACAAAAAAAAACTGTTGGGAAACGCTGGTCTAGGAGGATATCGTCAATGAATACCGGTACCGATTAGTTATAGCTAGACCACGAACTCTCAAACGGCTTCATTACCATAGGCCCTACTACAGATTATTACTCTGAAAAGACAAGCTCGTTCCAAACCCAAACTTATATTTTTTATGTCCTCCCCTCTTCCCGTCCCGTGATTATGTCACTGTCTATTATTACTTTTGATCGCACGCAAAGGCGCAAATCTCGTCTTGTCTTGTTTCCAGGTGACGGGCAGGTCTAATTCGTATTCAGACCAGGTATACTGAGGATATTTTAATGTTTTCTCCACTCTCCTTCCACGTGAATACGGGTACACTACCTCTAAGTTCCATCTTCTCCATCCATCCCTGAATGGGCAGTAAGACGTGGGATCCACAACGGGGGCACGTGGAAGGATGTGGAAAAAGTATCTATATTTTACCAATATCGATATTGTCCTTTCGATACTAATAATTATTTACTCGATATATTTGTTTCGATACTTTTACTCACAAACTTCGGTACCGGATCGTTTTTAAAGAAACAATCATAAGTACGAAATTCAAGTATTGTAATATAATATTTATAATCCCACTCTCTGATAGCTTGATTAAAAAAGTAACTTCCCTTATACTTTGTTCGGGAATGAGCTAGAGCAATATTTCCCAAACTGTGGGTCGTGACTCATTGTTGAGTCATGAGTTGATTTTTGCTGATTCTTAAAATGTAAACATTTTGTAATTTGTCATTGTGAAATAAGCGTGTTACGTGGGTTTGGGCATGTCGAGAGGATTAGTGTGGATAGATTCCCAAAGCAAATATATGGTGGTGGAGTGTGTGTGGATCATAAGGAAGGAGTAGGCCATGTAATCACGTGTGGCTAAATGCTATTGACGAATGTGTGGTAAAGAGAAACATTACGAGTTTTAAGAATTAAAGAGCATGCATTACTTGGAGTATGGATGTTGTTGAAGCGAATGGAATATGCAATGAGAGGGAAGTGTGGAGAAAATTAGTGAGGATGGATCAAGTAAGGAGTGGTTTTTGAGCCAAATGCACAGTTTCTTGCCTACCCAGTAAGGGAACGGCGTGATTTGATATGTATGTAATGTAATGTATGTATGTATGTAATGTTATGTAATTTTATGTAATGTTATGTAGTGTTATGTAATGTTATGTAATGCGTTGTAATGTATATATTGTATTGTATTGTATTGTAATGTAATGTATGTATGTGTCAGCCCGAATTCAGGCTATACCTACCGGGTGGCTACCAAACTGTTTGGCGAATTAGAGCTAGCTCTGGTGGATAGAGGGTGTCATGTGGTCAGCACAACGATGACTCCAGCCATTAAGATCGGCTTTCTATACCGGAGCCACTACTACTTTATTCGAATAGCTCCTTATTTATCCACCTAGGCTGAATCTAACCCGTTCCAGACCCATTGCTTCCCAGATAATCTGGAGGCACCGGGAATCAAACCCGGGACCTCTGGGTCTGTAGCCAGAACCTTACCACTAGACCACATAGACGGTCCTCAAATTGTAATGATATCTATATGGTTAGAAATTTAAGTAAATATTAATGTCGGGGCTAAGAGTGGTATGGACACATTTCTGAATGCATAAGAGAGACAGATACTATTCAATTAGCCTAGTGTAATTAAAAGCACACAACAATACTCAAAGCAAACAATCGTAATACAAGTAAAATGAAGTGATACATTGATCAAGCCTCCATCAGATCTTGGTGAGAGGGAATCAGGTGGATTGTCCAACTCGTATAACTACAATATATAGCATTGAAGATGCGTCTAATGAATAAGCTACATTTTAAGACCAGGCTTCAGACTTAAGCCTAATATTCAAAAGGTTTACCGTTACACACAAAATTAACAATTGAAAAAAACATATAATTAATAGCTTCGATACCATTTGCATTATTTAAATCTCTTAATTACTATAAATCTACTCCAAATGATTTATAAAAGCATTTAATATTCATAAATATTCTCGGCCTTCAGGGCTTAGGAGGCTGTGCAACCACAAACCCGCTCTCTCCATCAAAATGTCATTCTTGCTACAGCCTTGATTGAATGCCTCCCCCAAAGTAAATGGCTGGGTGCGCCACTGATTAAGTAAATTATATGAAAATATATTTTATTTTACCTTTTTCTTCTATATCATCTTGAAATGGTGAAATCACACTCCTGACTTTTGGGATTCTTTGCTATATAATTATAAAAAATCACAATGACTAATAAGTCATTTATGTAAAACAAAAACTAAAAGAACACTATTAAAACTCAACAAATACTTTCTACTAAAGAAAAACAAGAATTACCGTCAACTACGTTTAAAGTAGCCTCGTCACCCCTCCTTCTCCCCTTTTTCCATGCTATATCAGTGCTGAAATGCCTAAATTTTAAAGAATGGTTAAATTTGTTTGCAAATACATGATAATACGTGTGACTAGAATACCTAAACATAGCTCAATGTATTTAATTAGTGTATAAGTTAAGTGTTAACATTGGTTACATATACTAACAACTATTATTTTACAATTAATTTTATGTATTTTTTATGTAATTTTACTTAAACTAGACTAAATTAGTTTAATAAATAAACAAAACTCGAGCTCATTGGCCAATTACTTGTGGGCGAACGGAAAGGAGTGTGATGCCACCCCCTAGACATTGTGCAAGGTCATTAGAGCCTCCCTAGCTTGCCTTGCGTTTTTCAAGTAGCAAGCCCTGGGTTTCCTATTGTGCTAAGTAGAACCTTTTGGAAGAAGAATTACTTAAAACACAGTATTCTTGGAATATGAACCAATATTAGTTATAAAATTTATAATTCATTACATGTATATTTATTAACAATTTAAACATTAGTGTTTACACAGTTCACACAGACAGCATTGAATTAAACAAAAAACTAGTCCATATCATTGTGGGTTAGCGGCGCAGGACTATTATACCCAGAGAATACGCCACTGGTATGTAATGTAATGTATGTATTGTATTGTATTGTATTGTATTGTATTGTTATGTATTGTATTGTTATGTATTGTATTGTATTGTATTGTATTGTATTGTATTGTTATGTATTGTATTATTATGTAGTTTATGTAGTGTTATGTATTGCTATGTATTGCTGTGTATTTCTGTGTATTGCTGTGTATTGTTGTGTATTGTTGTGTATTGTTGTGTATTGTTGTGTAATATTATGTATGGTATGTGTGTATGTATCACCTCCGCCACATGTCCATTAAATTTAGGTGGGTCACGATAGTTTGTCGTCTACTAAATGGTTTCCCACTTTTCTTTACGCAAATACCATTATAATATCTCTAAAAGGCTTCCTTCCTCATCCCTACCCCATTAGAGTAATTATCATATGTATGCGTATAACCTGAAGAAGAAGTAAGACGCAGCGATAAAAAAAACTTGTTTGTTTCTTTACTTTATATATTTATTCCTTAAACTAAATCTTTCTTCAAATACCGATGTTCCCATCTTTATAGAAACAAATATAGAATTAATAAATTTTACATTTTTACATCGAACTATTACCTTAATAATTATGACCGATTAGGTAATTTTGGTCACACTCAAATATTATTTGAAAGTACCTAATTCATTTTCGAGCTTAAGAGACTCGAATATTGACTTATAATGACGATGTAGTTTTCTTATGTGATTGACTGAAAATCTCCGCGAGATGGACCGGTCGATCACGAGCAAACAGTTGCCGACCATACGACCACCGAAGAGGGAAGTAAAGATTCGGGAGCAATAAAATAATAATCTTACTCGTCCTTCATTAATCTAAACATAAATATGGTACGGACAGGTATTTATACGTGATGCACGGAACTGCACGTGTGTCGAGTCCAAGATTATCGATGCACACGCCTAATTTCACGGATATGGTAAGAAACAATAGTTTCTGCATCTCCCGATAGTACAATATGTCGAACATCTATAGTTCTTCTTGTTGGGGCTCCATTCACCAACTCTAAAGGGTTTATGAGTGGAACCAACGAGTTGAAAGTTGTAACTTCTCTATTCTTGTCCACACATACTTCATAATTACCATCTATGTACTGCCCTGCCGCCAAATGTAGTTATGAAACGCGTTGCAGACGTCCACAAATCGAACGTTATTGATTTAAGAAGTGGTTTACTATTTCAAATATGGCTCACGCCAAAATAAAGGAGACGTAATATGATCTCAATTCTACCTATTTTCCCAGAAGAATTTTCACATGAAACATCTGGTTTGAGCTGAATTTCCTACCTAAATTAAGTGCTATCTGTGATCTGAATAGTCTGAATTTCCGGAAACGGAGGGGATCGAGGTTTGAATCTCGGGCGTATGTACCGTGGAGGTGACTTACTACATGTGAATTATCAATGTGGATCTCATATCCCCTCTCGACGCTAATCTGTGTTCATTTATTCTAACTTAACCTACCAACTCCTATCCCTTAGATTAAGTTGTTGCTAAGCAATGCAAAATTAAGATTTCTGTGTGACGTCATCACTAGTGTGCGCGGTTTGCCGTCGTGTACAAGATTTCACTACCTGCCCATACAATTAGAAACAATATGTTTTTACTGGTCTGAAAAACATTGTAACATCCGAAGATGGCCACGACATGGATACTAATGATGATTATGATGATAATAATCAGTGATATAATAAGTGGTTTACGCGCTTTTTCTGGACACAAGGCTATGTAGGCGTTCAGTGTACAATTTACAAATGATCTACCCTGCACTCATAGTCACAAGGTCTAAGACACTAGACTAGCATCTCACAAGGTCATTGCTGACTAGGAGTTTGAGGTGCGAATCTCAGCCAGGTGCACATGTGGGTGGTTTCCTGCCCGTGACTTTTCACTGGGGTTGTTTAGTATTTATTTGATATTTTTGTATTATTATTATTATTATTATTATTATTAACACATCTTATGATCACTTTTTTTTAAATTAATATATATTTGTTAGGGTGGTTTAACTGCAAAACTTTTCTACATGCAATGTGCTCTCACTTAACATAACTTACTGAATCTTTGTAAATTATTTAAGTCTAATTATGCGTGTTAAGTTAAGAATGATAAGCATGCGTGAAGATAATGAGTGAATTTCATAGTCTCCCAACTTCAGGTAGACCAATTGTAACAACATGTAAACATCACTTCTTCAAGGATAATCAGTTCCAGTTAGGGATGTTGTGTTGAAAGAAAAGTATCAAGATCACTAGGTATCGGGGAAAAAGGAACAATTTATACGAACATAATGCTTTAAGATATTTTTTATGTTCATAAATATTGATGGTTTTTTTATTCTGTAAATCTTTAAAATGTGTGTACTTTGCTAGTTAATATTAATCAAATGTTTTGCATTATGATATAATTGTTCCTATAATATATATTATATCACTAGACGAGTGCAGGCCAACCCTTTTTTCTGGCTTGTCACTATCTGCGCTATGAACCTTGGGTGTGGCACTCCACCCCAAAATCTCTTACATAACCTTAGATCAGTACCATCACTATCTTTCGAAAAATACAACAAAATGTATTAAACCTATTTAAAACTGGATTGTGCATTATAATGATTCCTTATTGGATTAGAAGTTTTGGGTTATTTCTTTGTATTTTATATTAACTAAGATATCAGAAAAAAATTAATAATGAATATAAAGAAAACCCAATATCATTTCATTATTTCATCTTCCTTTATTAAAGGGATAGCCAACAGTCAAGACACCCGCCTCGGTGGCGTAGTTGGCTAACGCGCTTGTCGTGTTGAGCTCGACTGCTGAGGACGGGGAGATCGAGGTTCGAATCTCGGTCGGGTGAACTGGGGGGGGGGGGGGGGTTCCTAAATGGTTTTCCACTCTCCCTCCACGCAAATGCGGGTTCACTTCCTCTAATTCAACCTTCCCAATTCCTAATCCAATAGCGTAATAATTAGTACTTAAAGCGTATAACCCGAACGGGTAGTAAGACGCGGTGCTAAATAAAAAACAGTCAAGACCTTCAACAGGCTATCACTGAAGATACAGAAGAAAAGAACATATGGTTTTAATTTTTTTTTAAACATAATTTTTGTATACACTGATTACAATAAACAAATTTAATAGCCAAAACATAATGAGGATAGCAAGAAAAAATATAATTCAGTAATAATAATTATTTTTAGGGAACAATCCACAATAAACAAACAGCTATTAATTATTGATAAGGGTGTTCCTTAAATAACCCTCTAATTTTGGTTCTTCTTTCATGTTGAAAATAAAATTCTGGAAATCTAGCATTAACACTGCTTATAAAATGGCCGATAGAGCTGAGTTTGTAGGATTTAATAATAAAAAATATTTTAGGAATTTTAGAAGCATTTACAAGCACAATTATAATCCACATGTTTGAGGCAGATTGGTAACATTT
>JBCFYV010000012.1:39286069-39305273 GCA_039000515.1 Timema cristinae
GATGAGCTGAGTTTGAAGTTTTTAAAAATAAAAAAATTTTAGGAATTTTAGAAGCATTAAAAGGCACAATTTATACATGTTTGAGGAGTTTGGGGGTAAGGCTTTCCAGAAGAGGAAAAATTCTTTGATTAAAAGGTACTTCCTTGCATAGATATGAATTGCGGCATTATTCTGTAGATCAAGTATTTAATTTTGAACATCAGAAGGGTAGGGAACCCATTTATCTCCATATTATATAACTTGAATTGTCTAGGAAATGATGAAGGGAGGTGAATGGAGTAGGATGTGTAGTGAGGAAGGTCTTCGGGGCAGAGGTGGTAGGGACGAATGACAGGATAATAAAGATTGCCATTAAAAATAGAAGAAAAAAGGTGGAGGAGATACAAGTGTGTGCCCCCAATTGGGGTCCCAAAAAAAAGACGAGGATAGTTTGAGGTAGATCTAGAAAGGTATTTGGGAAAGAGGGGAATGCCCAAGGATGATTTTGCAAAGGTGTAGAGGTGGAATAGGAAAGGTTTAAAAAAAGTTTGGTGGGGCTGCAGAAGGTTATGTGGGAGGTAATTGATAAGAGGAAATGGAAGGAAACACCTTTATGGAACGACAGGATTAGGAAAGCAGTGGAGGAGAAAAATAAATCATTCAGAAGGTGTTTTAAAAATAGGAATGAGGAAACAGAGGAAGAAAATTTGAAGAAGAAGAAAAGATCGAAGTGAGTGGTGCCGGAGTTAGGAAGGAGTTAGATGCGAAAGGGCCAGAAATGCTCGAAGGGACGTGAAAGAAGTTAAAAGGTGTTATATAACCAGGTGAGAAGGGCACATAACAATGGGGCCACGTAATGGGTTTATCTACATTTAAAATGGGTATCTTTAAACCCCAAACATTGCAATTGAGCCATCTAAAATTTTACGTAAACAATACATTTGGGGGCCACGTAACAAGTTATGAGACAAGGTTGTGCATAGACATTTTAAAGACATATAATCCAAACTAAAGAAATCACTTCGGTGTAGTGTTACACTGATTGAAACATGGAAGGTTAGTTTATGTGGAGTGAAAGGGGAAACAAATTGCTTGTTATAGAAAGTAAACAATTTTGAATGGCTCATGCTGCTACCGATGGTAAAGTTCGCTGGCTATGTGCAAACAAAAAGTGTACACGGGCAACATAGACAATCGGTCTGTCCCCATGTACGTCTATACCAGGATGTCTGTCTATGCCAGGATTTTTTTTATTGTGATCATAGCACGTAGCCCTAAAATTAAGGGTAGTTACTTTATACTTACTTAATTACTACCGTATAGTTTGTACTTAGTATGTTTCTTACGTCTATGCACAAGCTTGTATCATAACAGGTATACGTGGCCCAACTGTAATGTTATTGAGTTTATTAGATATATTTCTATTATGATCCTCCTGGAGAATGAATGTGGCCCAATCCACCTGTGAGCTTATGGGGGAAATTTGTCTCGTGGCCCAATTGTAATGCTCTAGGTGAGAAACAAAATGAGAAAAAAAAAATAAGTAGTTAGAATGATGAATGAAGAAGGATGAACGTTGAAGACAGGAGAAGAAGAAAAGGAATTATTGATTAGATATTTTGAGATGTTACACTTGGAAGTGGAAAGTGATGAAACAGAGGAGTAGGAAAGTGATGAAACAGAGGAGTAGGAAGAAATAGAAGAGAAAGAGAAGGAAAGAGGTCCAACATGGAAAGAGGTGGAAGACGCATTAAATAGGATTTAAAAAAAAGGAAAAGCACCTAGTGTGGACGAAATTACTGTGGAAATGACAATATCTCTATGTTAAGCAGGTATACTATGGTTGTAAAGGGTATTCTGAAAAAGAGAATAAGAAATAAAATTAAATGAAGGTGGAAAGAGTAATAGCATGGATTTAGGGAACAGAGGTTTACAATATACTTGATTTTTGCCATTTAACATCTGATGGAAAGAAGATATGAATTTGAGAAAGAATTAAACATGGTATTATAGATGTGAAGAAGAAATATGAGAGCGTGGATAGAAATAAAGTTTGGGGAGAGATGGAGTAAGCTGAAGTGAAAAGAAGAGTCGTAATTATAGTGAAAATCATGTACGAGGATAACGGGAGTTACGACGAATGGGAGAATTGAGTAGTTACAAATAAAAAAATTGAGTGAAGCAAGGTAGTGCTCTCACACCACAACTATTTGTAATGGTAGGGAAAATAGTCATGAATAAAATGACAGTAAAACTCGTATAGGAAAGAATTAAACTCATGATGTTTGCTGATGGATTAATATGGTGGAAGAAGGAAGAAAAAGTACAGGAATAGCTACAAGAATGGTATGAGGAAGTTAAAAATTGGGGAATGAAATATAGCATGGTGTAGTGTGAAGTGATAGTAGAGACAAGTAAGACGATAAGGCCTAGTGAGCCTATAACGTTGGATGGAGTAGAGCTGAGAAAAGTACATAACGTAAAATATCTTGGAAGCGTGATTGAGACGAAAGGTGGAAGAAGAGAGGATCTATGAGAAGTGGATAGCAGGGAGAAATGTTTTACAGGTGTGTAAGAGACCTGCTATGGAGAAGAGAAGTGGCCTTGAAGTATAATGAAGTGTTGTACAGGGTTTACTTTGTACCCATTGTTTCGCAGCAGAAACCTGGACATTGCACGTAAGAGAGACTAGGAAAGTGGAGCCCATGGGAATGAAATTTGTGAGGGGCATGTTAGCTTCCACGAAGAAAAACAATATTAGGAATGAAATTATCTGGAAAAGAGTAGGGTTACAAGGAGTACATGAGAAAGTAGATGAAGCAAAACAGATGTTATGGGCATGTATAAGGATAGAGGAGAGGATGCCAAAGAAAACGATGGAAATGAAGTATGTAAAAAAAAAGACTGCAAAGGAGGCCAAGAAAGATATGGGAGGAGCAGACAGCAAAATGTGTGCAAGTGAGAGGAGAAAAATGGAAGCAATCAAAGGAGGAAAAATGGTAGAAGGATAGAGGAAGATGGAGGCATTTTACTAATCTGACCCAGCCACAGGCTGGAAATGGTTGATGATGATGATGATGACGACGACGACGACGACGACGACGACGACGACGACGACTCATAAAACCCATATCGGTTCTCCCGTGGCTTAAGGCGTTATTCCTTACCTCTTGATTCAAGCTGTTAGTAACTAATTAGTATTTTCAACATAATAAGGTAAAAAAAAAATTCAAATCGTATTAAACCTGCTTTGGTTTTCGAATGGACTAATGCGTCACTCTGGCGATGTATGGGAGTGCCGATGATGACGGGGAGATTGGGGTTCGAATTCCGGTCGGATGTACTGAAGGTAGTTTTTCCCTAAAAGTTTATCTTCACCCAAATGTGGATAGCCTCCCTCTACATTGAATGTTCCCCATCCCTATCACATTAGCATAGTTGTTCATCTGCGTAAAGTACGCCACATTAAAAAAATATAAAGTAGGAATTAAAAGAAAAGTACATAAAAACACGTGAGAGTAAATGAATGGAAACATATTATATTCTCTCATGTTTTATCTACCCCTGGCGGTTTGACACGTTTCCTTCAATAACACGTTTTTTTCTCTACAAAACCCTAAAATATTTTGTTTCGATGTCATTTCTACTTGTGGACCATATTCCGGTTGTTAAACTTATCGTGGTAGTTTTAAAACATTATTTGTTATCTTAAGAACAAATATTTAAAATTACACCCTTAGTCTATAAAAGTGTTTATAGGTATTAACTGGACCCCTATGGGGGACATCAAATTCCAGGTGGTCTGGACCCCCGGACCTCAACCTTTCTATGCCCTTGCTATTTATCATTTAAAATACTGCCTAGATATCCAAATTTAACAAAAACGTTAAGGCCATTTCCAAAATATTTTGAATTTAAAAAATAATAGTCATGTAAACTACTTATAAATCAATTATTTTCTTAAAAACAAGTATGCAATGCCAATATTCATAATATAAAACACTCCAATGATATACATTTTAAAACAAATCATACATAAATTTTCAAGAAATATCTAATTTTCAAAAATTAGCCGTTATTAAACTATACTCAAGCAAATTTTCTCCCCCTACCCCCCAAAAAAGTAGTATAGTATTATTCATAATGTAAAATACATCCCAGATATTCCTGTTAAACAAAATTGTTAGAACCATTTTATAAAAATTCAAATTTTTCAAAAATAGGATTCACCAAACAACCCTTATTTTAAGGGCTAGAATTAAAATTTAAAAAAAACTCAGATTTATCTGATTACCAAACCTTTCCTTCACCTCTTACAAGGCGTGTATTAATCACAACTTGTGAATGTGGGGAATGCCAGGCCTCCACCGTGGTTCGGATTCCACGTTAAACTGTAGGTCCTTCATTTCATATCACAATCACCCTACCATTACACATTAGCGTAAGTGCGTATAACCCGAACGGGTAGTAAGACGCGGTGCTAATAATAATAATAATAATAAAACTGCTGAAGGCAATATCTTGCTTAAATATTAAGTTTGAACAAAATCCATCAAACCACATATGTTGTGACATAGACAGACAAACAAACCTAGGGACAAATATATTTTATTGATAAACTTAATTGGGTCCAGAGGCAAATCAAATTTCAATATTAAACATGATCTCGAGGTAGAATTTTTTCTCGATCTTAATATTTTCTCTTTACATGAGAATGTAAAGATGGATGTGAATGAAAGCAACAAGCGAAGCTCTCGGGATGGGATGAATGTTTATAATTACGGAAATGAGTTGTGTATCAATCATAAGCGAATACATTGAAAAATAACACCTTGTCCTGGATTCTTTTCCCGTGCTTGGGTGTCATATTTCAATCTATTCATTTAAAAATAGAATTTCTCACGCCAGTGAGCACATGGTTAAGATCAGGGATATGCAAACTTACTTTCAGGAAAACCAAATGAAAAAAAAAGGCGATTCAAAGATTTTCAAATAAGTGGTCAATTGATAATACGAGCTATTAAATATCACGGCCATCTGCAACTCAGAAGGGTTGTTATGCTGCCAAATATACAGTGCAAGATTGTAATTAAAGCAAAGCTTCAATTAACATCAATAGGCAGATTCCAAATCATTATAATTGTGTTATTATTATTATTATTATTATTATTATTATTATTATTATTATTATTATTATTAGCACCCTGTCTTACTACCCGTTCGGATTATACGCACTTACGCTAATGTGTAGGGTGATTGTGAGATGAAATGAAGGACCTACAGTTTAACGTGGAATCCGAACCACGGTGGAGGCCTGGCATTCCTCACATTCACAAGCATTATAATTGTGGAAATGTACGAATGAAGGAGACCACAGTTCAATTAAACTAGTTTCCAGTGTCCAGGTATCATTTTTTGACTAATTGTCGGTGACCTGGCGGTCTAGGGGTAAGGTGTCAGACTTCTGTGCTGGCGGCCGGGGTTCAATCCTCGGTCCCGGCACAGATTTATCTGATTACCAAACCCTTCCTTCACCTCTGACAAGACAGCTTGTGAATGTGGGGAATGCCAGGCCTCCACCGTGGTTCGGATTCCACGTTAAACTGTAGGTCCTTCATTTAATCTCACAATCATCCTACCATTACACATTAGCGTAAGTGCGTATAACCCGAACGGGTAGTAAGACGCGGTGCTAATAATAATAATAATAATAATAATAATAATAATAATAATAATAATAATAATTTTAACTAATTTAAATTAATTTAAATATGGTTTCCTCCATACGGACATTCCCGTAATTCCAATGATTTGCAACATGTTTGTTTTATATTCATGGTACTAAATCAGTCTTCATAGTGTTACTTGACTAAGCAGTTCACTAAAGTCGTTATTTGCTCAAGAACTAAACGAACATGTCTACATGATGTGACTAAATATAGCCAAATTTAGCTAGTTGATTTAGTTACGTTAGCAACTATACACGTGTACTGCGGATGCAATCTATTTGAACCTAGCTAATCTAAGCACACAAGGAGGTATTATTTTACATAAATTCACCCAAAGATAAAAAAAATTATGAAAACAAGCTCAAAGATTACAATGTGGAAAATCACCCTTTGTGAACCCAGTCAGTAATTGAACCTCGACTTCCCCCGTCAAGCACAATCTAATGCAATATGAGCCCAACGTCATAGACCACTTAGCTCTCGGTGCTAATGATAATACTTTTTATTCAGGGTCGTGTCTTACCACCCGTTTCGTCTATACGAATATGTACTAATTACGCTAGTGTTATGGGAATGAGAAAGATTGAATCTAAAGGAAGTGTAACCGCAGTTTTGTGAAGGGAGAATGTAAAATACCATAAGGGGAAATTTCCCTGTATACGCTGTAACGGGATTTGAACCCTGATATCCCGTCATAGGCAGTTTAGTTTATAGCGAGAGTGATGCCATACAGCCGCCGAACTGGGTATGATACTTGTAACAGTTGTAAGTACTGTAAAACTATGAATGTTATCTAGAGGACGGAAAATACCATCCACCCTGACCAAAGCATTTATATTTACTCGCGTTACATAGAAAAGTTCACTAACTTCGACCTGGTGATGTGAAAGATAAATAAACTGATATACCAAGACCGTTGACCTCTTGTGAATATAATACAAAATAAAGAATAATCCCCAAGCTGACTAAACGTCAAGATCATCTGATGTTTTCTTATGGTGATATAGAGGTCAGGGTTCAAATCTCAGCCATGGCTTTCCTTAAAATTATTTTACACTCTCCCTTCATGTAAATGTTGGTACGTTTCATCACCATGGAAACGCTAATTTGTGGATGATTTTATATCTGTAAATAAAATATTACGTTTTGTATCTATCTCATTTGCTTGGAGATTAAATTACTTTTCCACCCTCAAACAGCGAATTAAAGTTAAGAAAGCTGGGAAAGGGGTCGCTTTAAAGTTCTCATCGTGGTGTGAAGGGGAAAAATTAACGTTTTGCATTAAAGTAAACATCGAAAGCTATACATATAGTAAGGTGCCCAAATGTTGAATACGTTCCTAATGTGGAAAGGGTCTCTATTGTCTCTGCATAATGTTAAAATCTGTTGCAATCAAAACTTTTTGAGAAGTTGGCCTCAAATGAGCATAGCTTCAAACAAATTTCAAAAAAAGTGTTCGTGGTGGCTGTTATAGTGATTATTGTTTTCTTTCAGAACAAGGTGACCAGGTGATCTAGGGGTAAGCTGTCAGACCTCTGTACTGGGTGTCCGGATTTCAATCCTCGGTCGCGGCACAGATTTATATTATGGCAAACCCTTCCCTCACTTCTGACAAGACGTGTGTTAATCACAACTTGTGAATGTGGGGAATGCCAGGCCTCCACCATGGTTCGGATTCCACGTTAAACTGTAGGCCCTTCATTTAATCTCACAATCGCACTACCATTACACATTAGAGTTAGTGCGTATAACCCGAACGGGTAGTAAGACGCGGTGCTAATAATAATAATAATAATAATATATAATAAACCTTTCAGAACAAAAGTTTTTCACCCAAACTCTTTGAATGGATTATTGTATCTACGTGGTAAGTTTTGATCTTGATTACTTTATTTTAACTGATCAATACAAGATCTATATTTGCAACCTAAAATCTAGGACAGCCTAAAGTGTAAGGGTGATTTATTTTTAAAAATGAACAACAAATTGGCATTTATTTCCCTAATATTGAATACTGCTTTGTGACGAATATTGAATATTCCATATTTTGATCACATTTAAAATACACTTAACTAATTCTATTTTAACTTTTTAATCTATCATTGTTATTAAATTGTTACAAAATAATTTATTCAGCAAGCTTTTACCTAATCATAAGAGTGCATTTATATATATACTATAGTCTAGTTATTCTCATAGTTGACTTTTCAACGTAAAATACGTCCTTGAGATGATTCCAACATGGGTGCTGCTATATAAGCTAATCAATCCAAAGAAATGGGATTTCTTAAAGCCCAAAAGACTTACCAAGAACCAAGAGGAACATTGTTTCACCGGGTTTAGCTGTTGAAATCTGATTCACCACTTAGCATTTAGGACGTTGTGTCAATACCTTTGGGCCAACATTTCTCCAAATCTAGACTTGCAGTTGGATAACCGTTATTTGAAAATTGAGGGAAAATACTTTGGTATATCTGTAGAGGACATTAAGAGGTTGGCATACCAATTAGCTACTGCCAATAATATTAGTAATCTCTTTAACAAGGATAGCAAAAATCAGGTAATGTAAATTTAAAAACTGGGCTCATAAAAATTGTGCCTGAGACCTTAAAAATATTTAGCTTACTATAATTTTGTTCTAAGGAATATTGATTTACTAATTCTGATAATGTTTTAATTCAAATTTAAAGGGTTTGGTTATTTTTTTCATTTGAAAACAATTTATTATTTTTAAAAGCTGCCAATAGATTTTGACAATGCTATTCTATATTAGGGCCATAGTAGGGTCGATATGGAATACTAGTAGAAAGTTAATTAATCACATAATTAACATATTTATTTTTGTATAATTGTAATAAAAATTGGTTTATCTATACAAAACAATATAATAAATGCCATATTTAATTTTGAGTTAAAAAAAATATCAACACACATTGTACCACAGAGTTAAAAAAGTATTCCAATTCGGGTACTTTACTCTCTCTCTCTCTATCTATCTCTCTCTTTATATATATATATACACACACACACATATAGTGGATAGTATTTTACGGGTAAACCTCTAACTAAAAAGTCTAAAGAGGCCTCATTCTTTGTAACTTTTCCTTTTTGATAGTCAGCCATTGTTGAAATGATTCCCTAAAATTATTCAAATACATAAATGCCAGATGGAGAGCGAAATGAGCACAGATTACAGCCAAAACCCCTCTCACACATTGTGAACTACTATTTGGTGCCTTTTTTTCCACCCTTCTTCCCCCAACTACTAGCAACAAAGGAATGCAGTTTCTAGTGTTAATGGTAAATGTACGAAAGATGTTTAGTTTTTGACTAAACCAAAGAGTATGTGAAAACTAACGTGGAGGACGGGATGGATGGGTGCTTTAAACTTCTCATCTTTCAAAATTGCCAATTTACCGTCCCGTTACTCTTGATATTGAGCGGTTGTTCCTTAAAAGGAGCGAGGGGTAATTGTCACGGTCGTAAATTGACAATGGTAATTATCGCCGCAGTCCTCCCCAATGTACTAGGTCCGTTTATGAGAAGGTCAAGTCATGACTTCCATTCCAAATCCTGGTTTCTCTATGACGCTAGAAGAGTTTTCGTAATGCTTTATGGGGCTGATTCCAAGTCCCGTCTCTAAAATATAAAATCACGATTAGAGATGAAAATTTTTCAGCAAATTTTAATCGAGAAATTCTCCAATAATTTTCCCACTTGAGGTTTTGAGACCTATCGAGTAGACGAAGAGGCTGAATTAAGGTATATGGCACCCGGACCTATTACATATTACATAAAGCCATACATCATGTGGTGTGTGTGGGGGGGGGGGGGGGGGTGGGAAAGGAATTGTTATTAAATTTTTAATCTGATCTTACATTTATTTTAACAATCTTATTAATTATATTATACTAAAAGTAAAATGCAAACAAATAATGGCAATTAGAGACGTACACTTTTCGGTAAAATTTTCAGATCATTGAACCAGGGAAAGAATACGTTAAGCTTTGGATAACAATATTGAAATATTATCATATAATGGTCTACAGCAAACCCAACGTCAGTGAGACGTTCATCCACCAAGCGCTGTAGTCGATACGCTACTATGGGAAGCGAATTGGAATGGCTGTTATTGTATAATGGAATTTGTTTTAAAATGTCTCTAATGTAAACGCCCTTGGGATGGATTAAACTGAAATGTGAGTTTTTCAAATTGGGATATCTCAAGTGAAATATTTCCATTTAAAGAGATTTTTATATAAAAAAAAGAATAATTGAACTTACTATAGTTACATAGGTATTAGGGGTAGGTGTGTAGTATTTGGAGTTCTGTAATAGGTAGTTTGAAATCTACATAAGTGAGCACAGGGCTATATTTCATACTCATCAAGTTTGGTATGCCAGTGAAAAGGTGGTTAGTGTTGGAATTACTGGGTAGGGATACGAAGGGTGTTTTCTCCTTGAATATTATTTCACTCTTCCTCCACTTAAATGTGGGCACATTTATTTAAAATTTCACCTTATTCATCCTCACCCTATAAGTGTGATTAAAATATGTTTCCCAGTAAGACACGCTGTAAAAATGTACGTGTTAAAGTCATTCATGGTATGTTTAGAAAGTTTAAAAATAAATATGCAGGATTACAATAATCCAATCTAGAAATTGCACTGGATAGTGTGCGGGAATAACGTCCAAGTTTTATATTTTAGAATTGGACTTACAAACTAAATTAACCTCTAAGATGACACCCAATATTAAACACCCAGGCCTATATAAGTAGATATCAACACCCTTTCGTTCTCCTCCCGAATCTATCCAAGGTTCCTCTAAGCTTGTGGTAGACTACTCTATCCACCTTGCTGTAGAGACGTGCATAGTTGATTTTTAATTTGTCTTAATATATTTTTGAAAATTTACACATTAGGTAGACCCCTACTGAAAGGTCAGTGTTTTTACAGTTTTTATTTCAAAACATTTGTTTGGTTAAATAAAATCAAAAAGTACAAACATATAAATTCATTTTATACACAAAGTGACCTCAAAATTTGTTGAATATATGTCAAGGGTGTCCTGGAATTTAATTACAACTTTTTATCTCCATTTAAAAAGTTTGTCATCTAATGCCGCTATTCTCATGACAGATATTCAAGGACATGTTGGTATCACAATGTAAAGAAAATTAAACTTTATGTTTGTACTTAAACATTATTTTAGCAAAACAAGTTTTCATATAAAAAACTGCATAAACACTGGCCTTTTCTCGCTTTCCCTATATCCCCATATTAATGGTTATCCTTAATTATAAACACGCGTTTTAAGATTTCAACCACGTTTAGTCTGGTTTGTTCTGGCTTACTGCTGGTAATATTATATTTAGCACCGCGTCTTACTACCAGTTCGGGTTATACACTTAAGTACTAATTACTCTAATGGATTAGGAATTAGGAAGGTTGAATTAGAGGAAGTGAACCCGCATTTGCGTGGAGGGAGAGTGGAAAACCATTTAGGAAAAACCACCCCCAGTTCCCCCGACCGAGATTCGAACATCGATCTCACCGTCCTCAGCAGTCGAGCTCAACACGACAAGCGCGTTAGCCAACTACGCCTGCTGGTAATAGGAAGGTTGTGTTCTCAAGTTAGTGTTCTGAGAGTGGTTTGACCTAGAGGATTTTCAACTCCCTCTTAAAGCAAATGATACTTATAATTTAAATGTTACTTTCCTCATCCCTACATTCTTAGTGTACATTCGCGGGAAGCCTGTACAGGCAAGAAAACGTGGTGCACACTAAAACTAAAATAGTGGTTATTTATACAAAAGTGTTTAAATGCTTTGTTATGTGTAAACATTTTTAAAATGCACGCATTCTTACAACAGACTATTTCGACACAAAGGTAGGCTGTGCCCAAACATGGCTAGACGGAAATGTTCGGCGCGTCTTGACCTAATAAATGTACCTTGTCCTTCAACGTATCGTTTGTATTGTCCCAGGTAGCATTGACCCACGGGTTGACCACCGGCCAGGACGACGTCACAAGTCGGCCCATTCCACTAGCATTACTGTGCGCATACAGTAGCCCCATTGCTTCTTTGGTACTAACTACTGACGGCTTTGAAAAGTAACTAGACCAAATTATGTATCCCTACGCTGAATCATATGATCTGCAAAAACATGTGTTTGGCAGCTGTCACTTCTGACAGTCAAAATTTAGGTATATACCTAAATGTTGACTGTCAGAAGTTAGCTGTGAGCTGTCAGTCGGCACCAAAGAAGCCATGGGGCTACTGTACAATCCCGGACACTGTTTAATTATTGCTCGGCGACAAAACAATCAACATCTTTTTAATGTATTGTCCATCCACCACATCCTATTAGCCACTGATGGGGTTTGATCCGAGGAAAATAGAATTTTCAGCCGCATTTGCGTGGATGGAGAGTGGCAAACTATTTAGGAAAACATTCCGCAATACACCCGGCCGGGATTTGAGCCCAACCTCCCAGTCACCGGTAAATAAGACTAGATGATCTTGCCATTGAGTATACGTAACCACTGTTGCAGGCTACGAATAATTTAATGCCGTATTATTCATGGCGTCACAGACAACGAAAATAGTCAGCTGAAGCCGACACACACTACCTTGGACGACTGTATGACTCTGACGGCCACTTGTATACAACATATATTACAATCATTCATATATAATTATGATACCTCTCTATAACAGAATACTTGTATTCAATATAGGCCTAAATTGAAAAAATTATGTGAATTTTAGTCTTAAATAAATGAAAAATGACAGTTGAAATTTGGGGACTATGGGGTCCAAATCTCTAGGACACCCACCTTTTCACCCAATAGGTTACGTATCTGCTAGCCAGGCTAATATGCATAAAGGAGTCATCGACATAACCAGAAGTTATTGATATAACCAATAGTGAGCAATAAAGCAGGTAGTGATCGGTACAGCCAGTGGCGATTGGCTTGAGCAATGATTATTTATATAGCCAGTTGTGATCAATATAGCTAGAGGTGTCCGATATGCCTAGCGGTGATCAGATATAAACATCGATTATTGATATAATCAGTGTTGAATGATATAACCATTGGTGATCCGCATAGCCAGCCGTAATTGGTAGCTAGTGATAAATATGCTGTTTTGACTTTGTTTCATTAGTAGGTGTAGTGACTGTACTTGCTGAATAGGCTGATTGTATAAGCATGGCACTTGAAAAATTACATTCTAGAAGAGACACAACACTCCTACGATCACGAATAACTTTTTTTTTATGTGTTCGGAATTTAACCGAGGACTCTTTAACTCATTAGACGGATGGACTACTCAGTGTTGAGGTATTCTGTTTTGAAATCAATGTGCCGATACACTCTTGTTTCTAGTAAATGCACCCAAGCACCCAAATAAAAGAAACTTTCATTGAAACGGGTCTTTAAATTATGTAAATATCAACAGAGTAGTTGATGCGAAAACAAGTTTTTTTGGTAGTTAACTGAACGTAGCCTTGAGATTGGTTTCAGACTCCCAGATGAAGTGTGACAAAACATTTCCGTGTAATTTACTCTTCCAATCATTCTAATTTTCACGTGTCACTGTTTTTTGTTGACGTTGCCTGAGTGTTTGGAGGACCCGATTACCCTCATCCGAGGCAGGACTTAGAATAGTTTGTTTGGTTTTTGTGATAGGTAGTGGAAGTGTGTCGAGGGGAGGGGGGTCAAGAGGGGAATCTGCCCTTTCAAGGTTGCAAATAGTTTTAATAAAAGATTAAAACTTTATTACAGAGACCACTGAAGATGCGTCGTCGAATGCATCTAGAGGCTAAATTTTAAGGCCGACCTTACGGCCTAATATTCAAAAGGTATGCTGCTATATAAGGTTATACATTGAAATTGCCTCTAAAATTTCAAGTTAGTTGCAAGTACAGAAACAATAGCATCAATATATCAATCCTTCCTGATTTCCCTTTAAAGTAATTTTCTGGTTGTGTCATTGACCGAGATGATAATACTAAGTATTCAATACTTCCTGCCCGTTTGGTGATTCCGAAACTTACACTATCTAACCTAAGGATACATAATGAAAATATCAATTTTTACTTAAAGTACATAAGAGCGTACCGATAGTCTCGTAGTCTAAGCATCAGACTCGCATCGAGCTTGGTTAACGTTGACGGGGTAGGGGGGGTGATAATTCGAATATCGGGTGAATGCAGTGAAGGTGGGTTTTCCCATGCTATATTCACACATTTGAATGCACTTCCTCTAACTTAACCTCCTCTTCCCTACCACTTTTATCAAATCGATAACCACATGTACTAATTAAAAAATCTTTTGTTAAGTATGCTACTATAAAATAACACCAGTATTGGGTCTATATAAAGGGTAACAAATCTTAATACTAAAAAATACACCCCTCCTCACGCGTGCACCTATAGTCGCGATTGAAACCCAGATTCCCACCTGATAAAATGGGACAGTAGAGTTGAGTGTGAAAAGTACTTGCCTAAGCTCCCACCTTTTTAAGGGTGGAAATAGTCCAATCTCGCAAGTCAACCAATCTCCTAGTATACGAATAACAAGCAGTCCAGGTCAAATTAGCTGGCCTCGGAATCTTGATTTATAACAGCCCTAAATGTTGCTGTCGTAATTAGATGTTAGCCTCTAAGGTTTTAGATTTACTCTTGCATTTAGAAAGTGCGCTATACATATCCTTTATAAAATATTGTTTTTTGATATTGCCTTTGATTATGAATTCTAAAACACGTGCGCTAACATTTTCAATGTAAAAACATCAATACCACTATTTGGTTGTTAATCTTCAGAAATGTTAGATTTAAAAAACAAAACAAAAAACACTAGGTTTTTGTTTTTTGCAAATATGAAGTAGTAATTAATATCTAAGCTGCTAAAGCTAAAGATTAGTCTTTATTTATAACTTTGAAGTTTACTGGTTTATTTAACTCAAAACTTTATTTTAAACTAATAACGCAAGTAATCACTAGAGAGAATAAGGTAATAGTGATATTATATATATTATATATATATATATATATATATATATATATATATATTAAGAATTATGAAGGGATTTTATTTGGTATAGATACGTGTTGTTTTACTACAAGAAAGCTATTTTCAAAATGTCTTTACATAATTTATTGATTATACTAAAATAAGGAAAAATAGACTAAGCATAATTGTTTGGAATGTACCAATAATTAAAAGCTATAAAGTTTAAATATGATGTTTTAATTTAAATAAAATACCAAGAATTGATAAATAAAATATTTGATCTCGGTAATATCTTCCCAATTTAAAGATTGGGACTACTTATTTAAATGGCATATTATAATTAAAACAATACTCTACTAGTTTGACGTTTTAGATTTTTAGAATCTGTCTCAAATTAATTTTTATCATGTTAAATGTGAAAATGATTCTCCTCTGTTTAAATGCGTCCTTAAATCCCCCTTGAAAATTTCTAAAGATTTATCAAAACAATTTGTACTCTTCTGAGCTATCAAATATCTACACTAATGGAGTAAGCATGGGAAAGGTTTGATGCGCTGTTTTCTGAGCTTGAATCAGGGGTGCTTGTGCTGCCACCCCTCTTATCGTCTGTATCTGTGTTTCTTATGGTTGGATTTGACCATAATATATTGTAACTAGAGATGGGCGATAAATCACTGACTGATATTTTTTCACTGATATAATTTGATCACCTATACTCACAGTGACTCGATCTCAAAAGTATCGGTGATTGAGATATCAGTGATCGTAGATACTCCATACTCGCATCAGATGGCAACAGTTACTCGAGCTACGGAGCTAGTATTGCTTCTTCTAGACACTCGAGTAAATACTCGCTTCGCGGCCTTTGTGTTTCTTTTATTTTTTAATTTCTACCAACTAATTGAGAATCGACTTTATTGACTGGCATGTTTACATGCTATCTCTATTTAAAACACTTGATCTCGTAAAGCTCATTTTTCAAAAATGGTATAAGATTGCTACGTAAAAATTGATTTTAATGGTTTAAATGTTTTATTCACATGCGTTTTCATTACAAAATATTTGTTGTTAAGAACGAAATCGAAAAGTTTGCTTACTAAGCAAATCACATTTTAGATTCATTTTAAAAGTAGGCTTAGGAAAAAAATCATTTATTCTTTTTTTCGGTGATCGTATCCCCAAAATCGCAAATAATAAATTAAAATAAGACATTTTAATTGAATTTAATTTGTCTAGTTGTAATTGATTTAGATGTATAGTTAATCAGTGTGTGTGTGTGTGTGTGTGTGTGTGTGTTGTTATTTTTATATATTCAAAACCTTGAATATTCTGTGGGCATTTTCATTCATGTTTACTCAGCAATCCGTCCCAGTATCCTTAAAAGAACTCGTGGTTTGCACGGTGACGTGTGACCAAGTCACGCGTGTCCTACGTTACAATATTTATAAGATTTGATAAGATCTTATCTTCTTACGACTTTTAGTTTCTTCTTTGTTTGGCATCTCAAGGCGTACCGCCGGGAACAATTATTGAACGTACCATGGTTCGGCAGCCGCTGCTTTGGATCATCTGACATCTAAGGTTATAGAAATTTCATAGTACTGTCTATTTTTTTTTCAAATGTTATTTACCCATCATATTTTCCAATAGTTGAAACTATGTAATCCAACATTACATTGTTGCGAGTAGCTTTTGAGACACAAAACAAACAAGCCCAACGAAAAAGCGGGTACAACAGGTCTCATACGAGTCCTAAACATGCTCTGGAAAATTTTACTGTCAATTATTACGTGGAGTGTTGTCATATTTAAATATGTTTGTAAATATTGTTCAAGGCTATGTTTGGCAAGTTTCGTCAATGTATTAAAAATGCTTCGTCATTTACCTGACAATGAGACGATTGGAATGAATTGTTCTGGATGGATCTCATAAACTGTTTGTTATCTAATTTAACAAAGGACATGCCGTTGAATGGTTTAAAGGCGTGACTTACTCGGTGGATTTACAGTAGGCGGGTTTTGTGCAGATTGCATCTAAAGTCAGACAATCTTAAAATTCTCCTCCCCGGACTATAAGGACCTGGGCGCTCCCTAATATCACTGTTTGCTCATACTTGAAAACTAAAAATATATACTTTGTGTCTCCTATTTTAGTTATACGCGTATCACCGCAGACTTTTTTTTTTTTTTTTGCCTTTATACTTTCATTAATATTTTTACATTACTTTTTTTTATTATAGTCTAGTTTGTGAACAGCTTAAAAAATAAACCTCAAAAAATTCTTTAAGATTTAGTTTGTGCGAATTCAAAATTTTCAGTTTCAAATCGAAACCGAATCTTGGCTAACCTAATCGAATCTTATGTCTTAAAAAAAATGTTGAGTCTAATCTGAATCGAATCTCATGCTAAGTTTATTTTATCGAGTCGAGTTCTGTCCAGAAAAAGATGAGCCACTTTTGATGAGCTGAAAAGCTGAAATCTGACAGGAAGGTCAAGAAAAAAAATCTAAAAATTAATTTCATAATGGGGCTCCGGGAAATGGGAGAGGAGGGTTATGGGGGTGATGGTGATAGTTATATATATATATATATATATATATATATATATATATATATATATATATATATATATATATATTATATATATATATATATATATATATATTTTTAGATAATATAGACAAAGCACTTCAAATAACTAAATAAGTTTTAAAATGTTACATTTCTAAGTGAAAGTTAAATAAATAGGTAAGTGGAGTTAAAACTTTCAAAAACTAATAGAAATCACTACTTTTCAGTGTAATAGAAGACTGAACCTCGCCCGTCAGGTATAAGGACCCATCCATGAAAAGGGAAGGGGACTGGTGGGGTTGAAAGTTTCCAAAATTATTAACACTTTTTGGTGAGTCAGAACATTTAAATTTTACGAATAATTGTGAAGCGATAACTCCAAACCACCAATTAAGATATTTTAACACCGCGCTTTACTACCTGTTAAGGTTACAAGCCTATGTAGGAGAGAGTGTTGTACCATGGAACATTTTTTTCATTTCCCCCCTTAACTACAAAATAGTTGACCTAGGAACCAATGTAACACAGCCATTAGATACTGTCATATGTACCTTAATAATATCTGTAGCTGTTAACTCGTATTTAAAATGCATGTATGTATATATAAAAAAAAAATGTTTTGTGCTTACAAATGTTCCATGGTACAACATTAACATACCATAGAACACTACCCTTTATACTATCGAACACATCAATTTAGTAGGAGTAATTAAGAACGTGACATAAACCAAAATCAATTATTTTATTAGATACTTTTACTATAAAAATGAGAAATTAAACAAAAATATCCAACAAAATTCAAAATATGGATTAAAGATTTTTATAAAAAAATCTAATTCAATTCAAGGCCCGTGTACAAAAATCACACCTGAAAGTTTTCCAAGAACTTTTGTTTGAACCGGCACAAAGTTCATGAGTCCATCAAGGACAAATAACACAACGGATCCTCTGTTCACTTCCTTTGTCTTGCCGATAATGCTGATTCCAGTATAAGCATTTTTCAAGTCCGAGAAGTTGGCAGCACCACTAACTGAACAAATTATGAAACCTATGCCAATATCTTGTGCGTAGTTTGTGCTACAAGAATATCCTATCCCCATAATTTTTGCCACGGTAGTTTTAGTGAAAACCCCAAAAAACAATGGGTGCTGCTGGCAGCAAATTCTTACAAATCTTTACCAAAATTTAATAGTGAGCTAAATTTATATGGCTTGACAAGATTGGATAATTAATATCAAAAATGTATGCTTTAAAAATTATTTTAATTTTAATTAATTAAAATACAAACTGTTTGATAATGTTTCTCTACATATAATTTTATAATGTTTTGTGTCTTTCCACATAATCAAGAATCCCCTAAATTACCTAAAAAGCTGAAATTACGCAAATTAATAATATTGACGTGGTGTTTTTGGGTTTCATAAGGTCACATAACGTTTTCTTTTAAAATTAAAGATCTAACTTACGCATAGAAAAATTAATTGTTTACTTAAGGGTGAAAAGAGAGAAAAAACTATTTTATCGTAATTGGCTTTAACGATTTTGATTAAAATTCATATCATGGTACAATATAATATTACTAACAAATTGGCGTATTTCATTTTCTCGGGAAAATGATTTAGAGGATATTTTGTACGTGCTAGTATTTCCACTTTTTAGTATAGACCATAAAATAGACTCAACGGATCCGGTTTCCATGGGGATATTGTAACAATGTATATTGATTAATTTTCTTAACTGCAAGGAGAAGGAGCTTGAAGGCTATGATCCAGATCAGCAGGAAACTACGAGCCGCATGTGGCCTGCATCCCCAATTTGTGTCACCTAAAGGATTTTGAACAATTGCTAGTTATTAAACAACATTTAGGTAGGCTAAGAAGCAACATGAGTCATGACATATTT
>JBCFYV010000012.1:39314970-39471649 GCA_039000515.1 Timema cristinae
TTGTCAATGTATTAATCTATATGTCCAAACATTTTATATCTATTCCTTCTCTTTGATATCACTTTTGCCGTTTACCGTTATTGCCTATAATGCGAGTAATTTAGTTGCGAAATTAGGAAGACTAAAAAATAATTTAAAAAGGTTTACCAAAAGCTATGACATTGATAGATTGTGGAAGAGATGCAGACATACAACATATCAAAAGGTACGTTATATAGATATAGATTATAAAAGATAAAATCGACTTGAAAGTAATCGGAGCAGGATGGCTAATTCCAGGTATTGGAGATAGTCTAAGGTGCAGTGTCAAGAGACTTGGAGACAATGAGTGAAAGAAATGCAAGGCTTAAAAGTATGCGCGAGAGAAATTCAGTGTTAAAGGACTTAAAGACGGAGCTTGAAATAAATTATAGATTATCTAAACCAAAAAATAAATAAAAGAAACTAGGCGATTTTAAATGGAAACCGCGTTTAGGTACAAACTCGGTGTAACTTAAGTGTGTCCCTACTGTTCTATTGTTACATGTTACATGTCGATAATATATAATTATTACCAAACTATTAAGTAGATAAGAGAAACACAGGAAATGTGTTGCAACAATAGCAAACTAAAATTGAAGCCGTTACTTGAGCCAAAAGACCTTAGAATCAATGCATTTTAAATTAAATAATTTGGTAAGTCATGTATTATATCAAAAGGAAATTTTATGTTTACTTTTAAAATTCAAGAATAGGTAATAACATATAGCTGTATCAAATAACTCTGACCAAGTATTATATAATATCGTGTAAGTATCAAGCCTGAACGATTCATGGCACTGATAAATGAGCAATTATTAGGTACGTATATCTGATGTATCATGAACAAGCACTTACCGTTTAAACTTGTAAGGTAGTAAGGGTTTCTTGAACAGTTCCGTATTCACCATTCTTAACACAATTTCAACAAACTTTACCAAACTTCAACAATCTTCAGTTTATTTTAGGTTTAGGTATATTTACGATCAAAATGCTAGGTTTAAGAATAATGAATATTTTAAAATAGTGACATTTTCATTTACAATCATTGATGTTAAGTTTTAAAATGTGGCCTCCTTTAAGTTAAGGAGATATGTGTATTTTATCTATATTATTTCAACCTATAGACATGTCAAGACCCGCATGAGGAGACTACCCCTACATTCTCTCTCTGCTTTCCTGCAGACGAGTTGGGCCTATTTATAATAGGTAGTGAAAGGTGACTATCGTAACATAACCATTCGCTCGTACATTTTGAAGCCTGAATTTATTGAACAAATTTTACTATTATTTAAAAAGTAGCAATAAACCTTAGTTAAATCATATAACCTATACACATAATTTATGAATCATAATTTTTGTACTAAACCCCAGTTCAACTTGTGAATCTATTCCCAATGTAAGACATTGTATAAATTTTAAAAAAAACGGTACAATCCTTCTCTCAGTAGCAAAAAAAGGGAAGTCAGGCGGGCACGTTATATATGATATAGAAAAATGGACAGATAGTAAATGTATGAAAATGCATCAAACTGAAATTGTAAATAGGCTTGCTGCCCAAGAATGCTCAAAATATGAGGTGGAAAACATGAATCTAGAGAAACAGTGAAAAATTGTCAGGAATCATATTAGAAATTCAGCAAAGAGTAGTGTAAGTCCTACTTACCTTGGAAAATAATAGTCTGAAATTGCATGCTCTTACTCAGTCAGTAAGTTGTTAAAATCTAATCTGTTTTCAAGGAATGTTAACCTCCGAATATATAAAACAATAATTTTATCGGTCTCTATAGTTACGAAACATGACCTCTTAAATTAACTTCCATGGAGAAAACAAATTTAGGGTGTTCGAAAAGTGAATGCTTAGGAAGATATTTGGTCCAAAAGAGGATGAGGCTACTAGGGAGTGGAGGAGGCTACGTAATGATGAGCTATATACCCTATACTCATCACAATACATTGTTAGGATAATAAAGTCTCGTAGATTATGGTGGACAGAACATGCATCGCGGATGGGAGAGTCTATAACCTGGTTCAGGGTTCTGCCTGGCAAACCTAATGGGAAGAGACCATTAGGAAGACCTAGACGCAGATCTGAGGATAACATTAGAATGGACCTGAAAGAAACATGATGTAGTGAAGTGGACTGGATATAAATAATAATAATAATTATTATTATTATTAGCACCGCGTCTTACTACCCGTTCGGGTTATACGCACTTACGCTAATGTCTAATGGTAGGGTGATTGTGAGATGAAATGAAGGACCTACAGTTTAACGTGGAATCCGAACCACGGTGGTGGCCTGGCATTCCCCACATTCACAAGATGTCTTGTCAGAGGTGAAGGAAGGGTTTGGTAATCAGATAAATCTTTGCCGGGACCGAGGATTGAACCCCGGCCGCCAGCACAGAAGTCTGACACCTTACCCCTAGACCACCAGGTCACCCTGGATATAAATAGCTCAAGCTAAGGATAAGTGACTTATTTTTGTAAGTGCGGATATTAACTTTCGAGTTCCTAGTGCCATAGACTAAGTCCAATCCTTTTTAAATGATAAACAATGCAGTTATTAAACCAAATCCATATTGAATTCGACTGTAAATCCTAGTACATTTATATTGACCTACGAGACTATTTTTCCTTGCCAAAACATAGTATGAATAAATAAAGCCATTAAAAACATAGTACATTCCTTTCATGATAAAACAAAGCTACGTGCTGGAGGATTGCTCCTGCTCTGATGCCTGACCCTGATCGATCAAATTTAGAGTAATGAAGCCAGAGTAGCCCGTTTCAGTGGACAAATGATCTAATGCATTACTCTCCTGTAAGATTGTCCTGCGAGTATGGGAGATTGAGTATCGAATCCCAGTTGGATCAACTGCGGGTAGTTTTCCACTCTTACTACGCAAATGTGGGTGCACATAATTTAACTGCAATCGTATTGATCCCTTACAATTTAGCATCATCAGCACATATGCGTACAACCCGAACGGATAGTGAGACATAGTGATGAAAATAATTATAATAATAATAATAATATAATAATAAAACTTATATAAATATGCTAATATGTTTTACAGTGCATTGAAAATAGTAGAGAAAGTCCCCAACAATGTACATGAAGAACAACAACTTTTTAATCAAGGGTTCTTCTCATAGCTCCCTAATAAAAATAAATACTATGAATAATTCAACATTAGCTTGTAAACCCTTAAGAGCCTTACTCGTTACTAACCGGGTTACACGATTACGCTAGAACCAGAAATCTCCTCAAAGTGCGGTTCTCTACATTCTTAATTTTACAACGGATACATTGTAATCAAAGGTGACCTGGTGGTCTAGAGGTAAGGTGTTGGAATTCTGTGCCGGGGTCCGGAGTTCAATCCTCGGTCCCGGCACACATTTATCTGATTACCAAACCCTTCCTTCACCTCTGACAAGATGTAATTAATCACAACTTGTGAATGTGGGGAATGCCATGTCTCCACCATGGTTCGGATCCCACGTTAAACTGTAGGTCCTCCATTTCATCTCACAATCACCCTACCATTACACATTGGCGTAAGTTCGTATAACCCTAACGGGTAGTAAGACGCGGTGCTAATAATAATAATAATAAATTGTAATCAGCGAATTAAAGATTTTTTTTTTTTTCAATTTTGCTGTAGATCTTTCTAAATGTGATAAAACTGTTGTACTGATCTCTATTCTACTATCTTGCAGCCTTCTCTACCTATACCCTTATTGTGGTTGGAAGAACAATAGAGAAAATTTAAACATATTTCTTTGCGGTCAACATTAATAACATTTTTTAGATTATCTATGCTATTTTGATAATATCTATCTAAAGTGACAGCTGCAGATAACATGACTTGATGTATGAATATTATTAACATTGTTTTTGTACCTTTAGTAACCAACTTCTACTGTTCTTCCTACCAAAATCATACTATAGAGAGTATTGTCTTCTTTTCTTACTTTCATGCATGTTAAAGTGTAAAGGTATAGGCTTGACATGAAATAAAGTACCTCACCCTGTTTATCTCGTCTCAAGTAAGCCACAATGTATCTACTCAAGGTATCTACGCTCGTGAACCAACCTTAATCGTACGTGTGGAGGGAGGAGTCTTAGATACCGTTCTCAGGCGCGGCAGTGATGGATACGAACGCTGAGGTGCCCGCATGGTGTAAGGCGCGTCACTTTCGCAATAGACTAGACTGCTGATGATGGGTAGATCGGGGTTCGAATTTCGATCTGTGTGATGAGCGTGTTTTTTTAAAAGTGTTTTTCCCCTCCAGTTTCCAACTCCAGGCAAGTGTGGGTACACTTCCTCTACATTAAACCTTACTTAACCCTAGCACATTAGCGTGGCTAGTACATTTGCGTATAGGCATATATATATATATATATATATATATATATATATATATATATATATATATATATACCCAGCATATTTTATTGACTGCCACAAAGTAAGATGACTTACAAGATTTACTTGTCTCGATTATCGCATCACAGCTGTCTTCTTAGAAGTGTCAATGAACTGTCCACCCGTCCACTAGTATAAAAGTAGAATGTTGCGTACGAGAGTAAAATCTTCCCTAAATACCTCTAGCTTTCTCCAAACTCACCGGCAGAGGTGAATGTGTGACCGCACGGCTAGTATGCTCGACTTAAACATTTAAATCAGGGCGTCTCCACAAATCCATGTCATGAAGAAGGGGGGGGGGGCAAAACTAAGATTAAACATATCTCTTTCTCAGGGATGGCTAATGGTAGTGGAAGATGGTGGGTTTTGGGTTCAGGCTGAAGGGCTTGTTTTTGTTTTCAATTATACGACGTAAAAATAACCTTTAATATATTGCTTTCGACGAATATATTCCACTCACTTTGTCATATGAACATATTATAAATAGCACCCCTTCCCCCCTCTTTTCCCCGAAAGGAAGACCACATTGAATCGGAGAGAGTACCCCTATGTACCTTCTAGTAATCATACCACATTTTTTTAAAGTTTTTTCCAAGCAAATACGTTCTACATCAAGGTTATTAAAGAACTGGAGAGTAACTTAGAGCTAATGTACTTGCGTTATTGTGAAGAAGGGATTTATAAAAAAAAACTATAATTTACCTGACTGAGATTCTAAACCTAGACATCTCTCGTCACTGACTTTACATTAAATTGCGATCTTGATGCCAGAGACCGCGGGATCAAAGGTGCAGGTAGAATGGTTATGCTTTAACTGTGGTATTCGAACTCTCACTCAGAAAAATTCTCGAGCTTTTCCTTAAAACTCGCCCTCCTCATCCTGTTCATCATTAAATTTTAAAATTGTATATAGTCATAGATCAACCTTTGGGAACTAGAGCGTGCTATTAAAGAAACAAACAAACAAATAAATGAATGGCCTTGTTCTAATACGCCACCAAAAAGAAAAATGTGACCAGGTTTATAACAAACAACGGAAATTTCGCGACGGTTTGCGATCTCTGTTTACTATAATTTTCACAAAGTATCTGCAAAAGAAATAAAACGTTGCCAAAAAAGAGTTTATCAAATATCCCGTTAACCATGTTCATAAATTATTTTTACTGGCTCAGTCCCGCCTCGGTGGCGTAGTTGGCTAACGCGCTGGTTTCATGTTGAGATAGACTGCCGAGGGCGAGGAGATCGAGGTTCGAATCCCACTCGGGTGAACTGGGGTGGTTTTTCCTAAATTGGTTTCTACTCTCCCTCCACGAAAATGCGGGATCACTTCCTCTCTAATCAACCTTCTCAATTCCTAACTCAATAGTGTAATTAGTTCTTAAGCGTGTAACCCTAACGGGTAGTAAGGCGTGGGGTTAAGTATTATTTTTATTTGGTGTAGCTTCATCAACTTCATAAGAGGTCAGATCGAAAGCACGAATAATGTACCCGCCTAGCCTGACAGATTTATTTCCTTCTACCTTTCTCATCCGAGCCCTCTATTAATAATCCGTTACCAATTTTGACGTACGAATAGAATATATTTATATTTTGTTACTTTGAAAAGAAATGCGACGAGAAAGTGAACTACTATTTTTGTTATTTTTATATATAATGCACATGAACTACAAACTAAATCAATTCTTGAACAGAAAGTCCGCGTGCCTAGTGGTGCGGGCAGACTTGTTTTAAACGTATAATTATCCTAACATGTATTTAATACTAACGCTAAATTTATCAATTTTCCTTCTTCAGCTGTCATATTGCTTGCGTTTCATAATGGTTATTGGTTTTCTGTTCAAAGTATATACGTGTCGTTCCTTGATAAAAATAAGGTGTGAGTATATATTTGGTTCAAACTAATTTTAATTCATTCTGGAACTGGTTATGTTATTTATTCATAGTGCGTTTTAGTAGTATTGTACTAACCAGGGCCTCTGAAAGGAATTTTATCAGTGTGTACAAAGTTTTTTCATGCCACCTTCTATTTTCCATTAATCTTGTCAAAAAGAAAAAAAATTAATCCCATCTAAAAAAAAAGAAAATAAATATGACCAAAAATATATATAATTAATACTTTTATATCTAAAAATAGAGGGGGGGGGATTATATCTATACTAAAAATTTAGTAACAGTACAAGTAGTGTAAATATGATTGCTAATCTTCAATATTTTCTAATATTTTCTGAAATCCCAGGAAATTTCCAGATCCCGTTTAGACACACAGGCCTAGGTACGATCCCTGCACCCCACTCTCATAGGGCTGTGTGCTAGCTAATAGCAAAATATGGTTTGCTTTGTCTTAGGAAAATCACAACAAGGAGGTCCTAGCCAGTAACTTTACCACTTGGGAATATGTACAGATCCAAGTGTTTCTTTTAACACCCGTTTGGGTTATACGCCTATCTACTAGTTACTCTAATGTGTTATGGATGAGGAAGGTTGAGTTTAGAGTAAGTATACCCACATTTGCGTGAAGTGATAGTGGAAAACCACTAAGAAAAAAAACACTCAGTACACTCGACCGGGATCGAGCTCCGATCTCTCTGCCATTGGCAGTCTAGTCTTGCGAGAGTGACGTCTTAGATCATGTGACCACCGGAGCGGGTCAAATCTTTGTTCACACTTATGAATATTCACTCTTTATGTGAATCAAAGCTAGGGCTACTAGATCACTACGGAGTGAACCATCGACTTTGCTAATATTTCAGACTATTGCTGTTGAAGTGTTATGATCATTGAGGTTGCTTTGTTTCACCATCGCGTTCAAAAAAGGGTTAATTAACGTATTAAACTAAGACGTAAGGGGGAGGGGAAGTTTGCATAAGGAGCAAATGCACCCGCGTTATTATGTAGAAAGAATGGGAAAACCAAAGTGAAAATCATATCAGAAACTTAAAGGACATCAACACACTCGGACCGGCTTTATAAACAACTTTATTAGCACTTCCCTCTTTCTGATCTACCCATCATCGGATAGATGAAGTACAGAGTTTTTTTTTTTTTAAGTCCCTGGCTAGCTTCCCATTGCAGCCAAAAATGTGTCATCGGTGAAATATGGGTACATCCCTTTACAGTGATTAATTGATTGTTTGGTGAATGGGTGTTGTGTCTGTTCTAGGATTAAGCTAGTGTGTAAGATGTGTTCTGGTATGACCATCTGGTTCAGGAAGTGCTCGTTAAATAACCTTTATTTATAACTGTATATATAAAAAAAGATTCTACCCTCACAAACTCGCATCGGTGGGCACTCGACAGAATTTTAGGCCAATTTGGTCTGGTTTGCTGATGACGGGGTGATCAATGTTCGCATCCTGTGTGGGTGTCTAGGGGTGTTTTCCCTAAATGATTTTCCAGAAAATGCGGGCACGTTTTCTCTAATTCTTACGGCATGTGGTCTATCCAAATATCTACACGTGCGTTACAACCCCCCCCCCCCCCCTCCTACACACATACAAATAATGACCATTGTTTTAGTTCGTTGTCCGCGAAGCTCAAACTTTGAAACAATTCTCGTATATCGACTTGGATGGAATATTATAAAGATTTCCTTTTCGTCTCGCGCGCGTCGGACCGCCCTTTCTGATTGGCCAGAACGCAAGAGAAGCGCCCGGTTGGCGGGTCTATAAAACCGCGCGCGCGGGAAGGAACGAAATCACTCGGCGGGGGTTTTTTAGTCGCCGCAGTTGGTTGTGTGTCGGGCATAGAGCGAGATTATTTCTCTCCGTGTGACTTGGTTACTTCTTGCACGCGATACAGCCCGAGGAATCGATAAAAAAAATCTAACTTTCAATATGAATAATTTCACTTAATTTTTATAGTGACAATAGCAAATCTTGTTGAACGAACGTGTATCATCAACCATTTATTTCCATTTGTGTAGTGTTTTTTTTTTACTTCAAGATTTTTGTGTTTGTTTTTAATTAAATTAGTGCAAAGAAATTATTTAAAAAAAATCACGCATACAATATTGTTGGTGGTTTATTGTGACGTTGAACAAATAATATGATTACAGGATGGCGGAAAACACTGGCAAGAAGTGAGTATGATTTTGCGAATGAGAGCATTTTTTTTTCTCCCCGCTAAGGAGATGATATACCAGCGTTCGACATTAATGGGACCTTTAGTTCTTCGAACGTACTTGTAGTGAACTAATTGCTCGTGGGTAATTCCGACTGATTTCAAATCGTGGGGATAATATAGTTTTGACACCCCCGGAAATTAAAATTAAAAGAGTTATTCATTGATGTAATTTTGTGTTGATAGCTGATTATTAATCATATTTAATCGTTTTATAAAAGTGTCTATTTTCCAGTAAAGTATTAAAAGATACACATGGAAATAATAAATGTTTTAATTTTTAATATTTTTTCACTACTACGTCTACATCATAGTAACTAATCTAGCAGCTTAATTTAAACGGTATGAATGAGAACGTGCATCCTCATTCGCGTGGAGAGAGGATAGTAAAACCATAGTGATAAATCACTTGTGAGAGTATAGTGTCTAGATCTGAACGTCGACCTTCCCGTCGTGTCAATTGAAAAGTGTAATGCCCGAGACCGTGTCGATACCTGTTTAGGTATCTTACTCTATCGAAGATACATTTATAAATATAAATCTCAACTCTAGCATCAGACGCACTAATTACTAGAACGATTGTTATAACGCTACCACGGTAACTGTCTTTTTATCACGGTTAAAAATAATTAATAGAAACCCGTTCAAAATTCATCCACCGCTATCACGTTGTCAGGCGATGTCAATTCGAACAACTTTTTAAAATGTTTGCAGGGTATTAATGTGGGTTATTTTAAATCGCTCTTTAATAATCGTCAGAAAAGGTTAAATTTGCCGCAGAAATAGAATAGAAGAAGCTATAGCAAGTAAGTTGAACATTCGTTTCCAAAATAAGACTCGGCCTATTTATTATCTCTGACTTATTTTGTCCCCAATTATAATATGTACAATACGCAGAAAATACTTAGTACTGGTAGAATTAACTTTGCTCTAGCATATTCCTTTGTCGTGCAGAAATATGACCTAGGAGGTTAATTGAGTTTGAAGCATATACCGATGCGAGTGTTATATCTTAATTTAGTCCGTTTATATAACATAACTTTGAAATTTGAATATATAAATAAGTAACAAACACATGTATAGACGTGCTTAACTTTAAACTCAGTGTCATTTTTATTTTTAGAACATAAAATTATAGAGATAAAAAAAATCGTAAATTGTTGCAACATTATTGTTACCTAAAACCATAACCCTTAATATAGACCTGCTCCGTAAAAAGAAAGTTCAGCTAATATACCACATGTTATTGTATTTGTGTCTGTTATGCGTCGATGAGCACGTGGACTAAACGTCAAGCTTGTATAGTCTTGTTCGCCGAAGGGGGGAGGTTGAAGTTCGAGTCCTGGTATGAGCATTCTGAAGATAGTTTTTCACTTTCCCTCCAAGTAATTTCAGGTGCATTTTCTCTAAATCACAACCTCCTCCTTGTTACCCCTCTAGCGTAGTTAAAATGCCCAGAGCTCTGATGGGCAGTAAGACGTAGGGGGAAAAAACACAACACAGCATAATGAATTAGCCTCTTTCCCTCAAAATCTCAACTTGGTTTTAAATTTTCTTTTCTAGGCAATAAATACTAAAAAAAATTGTCATGTTTAAAGTTAAATATTTTGCCTGCTACTATTGATTTTCAATTTTAATTTGAATAAGAAATAATTTACTATAAATTTATATTCAATTTTCTCTTGGCAACATTGCTTACATATAAGTCTCAAATGAAATTCAATGTGAGTCACTATTTTGACTAACTTCTAATTTATTTATAAAACATTTAAACCAAATATAATTTAATTACTCCTCCTTGTGGCTCAGTGTTAAGTGGTGTACAACAAACCTACAGGAACCTGGTTCGATTCTGGATATTTATGACAAAAATAAGTTACTCTTTTTACCCGGGTCCAACGTTTCTTCATACAGAAGCTAAGTCTGGGTGTATAGTCTTAGACTAATTCCCAAGTTAAGCTAGTTTGTAAGTCGTATCTGTTATACCATTGATCCGCGTCTAATTACCCATCTGGGCTGTTCGTAGATTTACACAAATGGAGCTAGGCATGATTAACTTATAATTTGTTGGAAATGTACACCGATTTGCATGGCGAAAAAGAGTGGGAAACTATTTAGTGTACATACAATAAAAATTATAATGAAACCCACTCCAGTGGTCGCATGGTCTAAGGCGCTACTCTCGCAGTAAGCTAGACTGTTGATTACGGGGAATTGAGGTTCAACTGTCGGTCGGGTGCACTTGAAATTATTCTCCCTCCAATAACTTTGACGTCTGGTGTCATGACTACAATCAGTCGGGAGAAGGCCCTCTATATCTCGTACTCGGGCTTGTAATTGGCCCCGTGGTGTAGTGGTCAGTACATCTGACAACAAGCTTAAGGTTCCTGGGCTAGATTCCCTGATGGTACCTTGGGTATTTTTTTCCTTAAGGGAAGTCCGGACGCTATTTAAACTCGATGTTAACTTTATGACATATATCTCAGAACCTATTAGTGATATATATTTTAAAAAATTAAAGAACGGTTCTTTATTTAGTTCCGTAAACAGTTTTTTTTAATCTGAATAAAATTAACATTGTTATTATTTTATTACCAAAGCGTGGTTTTTTTTTTACCAAAAATATAAAATATAATTTCCTATTTAGTCTACAATATAAATATCTCAAAATCCCTGTGTGTGGAACTAGTATTTAATACCATAAAGTTGTCATAACAATGTTGTGAGGCTATCTTCAATAGTAAAGAAAATACCTGTCATCAAGACTCATAAAATGTAGTTTACGGTAAAAGATCATCAAAGATATTCAAACATACTTGTGTTATTTTTTCACATTCTAATAATGTCCATTGTTGTAAGAAGGGTTGTACGGATTTTCCTCTGCTTGATATAGGTCTTCCAGCTTCCCTTTTCCCTTAAGTCCTCGTCTGTCTGATCTTTTTGTAGAGGTCAGAAACAGCTTTTTAAGCTTTATAAACTCGGCTATTGAGATTTCCTCGGGCTATTTTAGGTCTTGTTGACCTGCAGATGAAGTTAGGGTCTGCTCTTTAGGTTTTGATAACCCAATATTTTTTCATTTTCTTGTAACAAACACGACTTGTTCCGATTTTCTTCTGGTTACCATTTCAAAATATATTATACACACTAAACAAAACCATAATTTAAAACTCACACTTTTACAACAATGTTTGTAGAGTCACATATTCTGATAAACAACGTAACATTACAAACAATAACAGCTGAGGTAAAGCAGATGTAGACAGAAGATGAGTTTATAACCAGAATAATCAAATAGCCAATGGTAAATACTAAACTACACCAAAAGGTACAACGTATAATATATACAAAGGAAAGATATATTAATGCATCGCCTGGTGGGTACGACTCAAAAATCCGTTCTCATAGCATTGTTAACTTGTGGAAAAGATTTTTTTTACCCAGTTAAAAAGTGTTTAACTATTTAATGTTATATGTCATTTTAAAAAGGAGATTCTAGAGAATAATAGATATCCATTAAAAACTAAAAAAATGACGAAAAAAATATTTCGTCATTCAGACTGCCCTTAAGATGAATGATCCCATGGTCACCAGGCTTTGGTTAATTAGACTTAAGTTAGGTTAAGACTCACACCGGCTCCACAACTTCATAATAACTATCATCCCATCATCTTATTGCGGAGACGACGTGTAGACAACCTCCTATGGTGTACCCTGTTCGATGCTCTGTGCCACCAGAGCGCATAATAGTATATACATAAAGCGACCGAACCTGGATGGAATGTCCCTCCAGGTCATATATGTCATACGATAGAAAAAAAAAGCTCATGCGCTTAAATACTACTACTTTTGTCTTGCGCTCAAACTTATTATCGGTATTTGTTTGTTTGTAAATTGCACGTGGCCGGTCGACCGCGTCGTTTAGACCATGTTAATCCAGTTTACAGACCAGTCACGTGAATCAAGTAAATGTTCTTGAGGGCACGCGTCTCGTCAAAATAATACACCGTGCAGACAGATCAGACACCATTTCTTGAGTATAGACTCACACTATATTCTGATAGACATGGATTGGCTCATAAACATTAGCCAATAATGACAAAAATATCTATATATTTTTCATGCAGTTGTCAAAATTGACACTGTCTATCCAAAACGCTATTGATTGGCATGTGAAATCATTAAGGTCATTGGACTATAAGTCTTGTATGGCACAATTTTAACAAGTGTATGATTATAATTCCTAAATTGTGATGCACTGATTTCAAATCATTAAGTTCACGAGCTATAGGGTCGAACTTGCATGTTATGCTTTTTGCAAACCATTGTTAAGGTACATTTTAAAGTACTGTATAGTACACACACACACACAACACAACAACATAATATATATATATACAGTAGGTACTATATGATATAACAGTAGGTACTATATGATATACAGTAATCCCTCGAGTTACGTAACCTGCGACTACGTAAATTCGCACTTCTTTAAATCCACGCAGTAAGTCACGAAAATTAATGACAATTCTGATAACTATATACTATACTTGTGGTGGTTTTCTGATTTGAAGTTGGCCACACATTATTTACATACGTGCATACTGGATATTGTTAACATTTTAGCTATTCTCTGCATTTTTACGTTTTACAATTATTTAATACATCCCTTGTTTATAAACGTTCCACATTAAAATATAGAGTTGTTTTTATAAAGTTGCAATTAAGGTATAGTATTACAAATTACAAATCTACAAATCTGACATACGCAAAATGCGTATTACGTAACGGACCCAAAAACGTAACCTTAATGTACTGATTTTGTGTATCTGGGCAGAATGTTTTGTAAAAATTGAAGGATAGATAGTGAAATCGACTGACAGCTGAATGACTCTCGTAGAATAGTTGTATGTATGTGGACTGATGTAAAGAATGAAGTAGTATCGAAAGAGGCAAAGATGGCAGTATATAAAAGTATGCTAATGCCAGCATTGTTTTATGGATGTGAGGCGTGGGTTTGTCAGGAGAAACACAAGAGCAAGGTGAATGCGGTTGGAATGAGATGCCTAAGAAATGTATGTGGAAAAACTTGTATGGACAGAGACAGTGATGAACGGATGCTGAATGAGTGCGGTTTGAAAGGGAATCCAATGGGTAAATGTGAAAGCGTGCGTGTTACGTTGGTTCGGGCATGTTGAGAGGATGAGTGTGGATATGGGGACGAAGCATATTTATGAAGGTAGAGTTTGTGGATCAAAATGAAGAGGTAGGGCATGTAATACCTGGCTAAATGTGGTAGACGATTGTGTGAAAAAGAGAAATATTAAACATTTTGAGAATAAAAGATCTTGTATGTATGACTCGGTGTATGGATGCTGTTATGGTGGAAGTGTGAAGAAAGTTAGGGAGGATGGATTAAGTACGGAATTGTTGTTTTTTGATATGTATGCACAATTTCTTGCTTACCCCGTAGGAGAACAGAAATCCTGAAATCTAGCGTTTTTAAATTTAAACTGAGGTTGGCGCTAAAATGAAGGCGAAATAAACGTTTATTTTTTAAATAGTATAGCTAAGAAATAATTTAAAGCTAGAATTAGACCTTTCTTAACGGCGTTTCACCCGAAAAGTCGTACTTTTGAGATTAAGATACTAAATTATACGATAAAACCTTCCTTCAGACAAAATAATTGTTAACACGGTCACTACATAACTGGATTGTTTTGTGGTTTTAAAACTTCAGAACTGTAATTCTCATAAGAAATACAGTAATGTGAGGATATTTTGCTTCAAGTAGGTGGCGCCCTTAATTCTCCTAATGCCCGACACCTTTGCTCAATCGTTAGCGTGTCTGGTCTGTCTACTGAGCCATGGGTCCTGGGTTCAGTTCCTGGCATGACTGAATAATTTATCATTGGTGAAATGGGGATTTCCCCTTTCCCAGTTATGAATTACCGGCTGGGGCAGGGTATTGTGTCTGTTCTAGAGTTAAGCTAGTTTATAAGTCGTGTGCTAATATAATCAATTGGTTCAGAAAGCGCACTATAAATACCTCAAATAAATGAAAAATAAACCTCTCCTGATCACAGGGATTTTTACAGATGGGTGTCATTCTTGGCGTCAGAAGTCAAATTAAATGTATTGTATTTTATCAGTCATTTCTGAATAGTAGAGTTATAAAGCGGAGACCTTTTGCCCCTAAAACCTCTTTTTTTTTTTGGCACCGCATCTTAACACCCATACTGACTAGACGCATATTAATTGTGCTCATGAGATAGGGATGAATAACTTATAATTATATTAAATGTTGGACAGTATTTGAGTTGAGTCGGAGGAAGAAAACATGGGAAAATAGCAGCTTTAGTACCAGTCGGAATTCGAACCTTGATAACCCCGACATTGGAAACCTATTGCAATTGTGATTATAACGTCTTAAACTGCTCGGCCATGGGTGCGTTTTATTAATAGGAAATCATTGTGTTTTCAACCAATTTTAACGTCAACCTTATAACTTATTATATACCGTACCATTTTTTTAAACAAATTAGTGCAATTGGGCTTATTTCACATACCCACATCCATTCCTTTTACAATAGCCGCTAATACACACCTCATTTAAAGTCATTAATTGTTTCTTAATTAACAACAAAAACAAGAAAACTAATCAACAGTGTTTTTACTATAAGTACTAAATATAGTCCTTCATAAAAAAAGCATATTATTCTGATATGAATAGTGTACGATTAAAACCAGCAAAGCTGACCACACGGATAATGTGTCTGATTGTAACTTGGAAGGTTGGGGTTTCAGTCTTCGGATGAACGCTTGAGGGACGGTTTTCCCCAAATCTCCGAGCCCATATTTTCTCCAAACGAATGTTGATTTCGTTATTTTAAATTAACCTCTCGTCTCAGATTCCTTTTTACTATATAGATTTAAGCTATTATTATTATTATTATTATATATGATGTTTACGTACTATGAGATACCTTAACTTGGTCTGTAGTGCATCTGATTACTTAATTAATGATTCAATTCCCCGCACCGCCGCATTGCACCCTTTTGAAATTGTATTCGTTCACCTTAACTAAATGTTAAATTAACGCCCGAAGTCTTATGTTAAGCTTTTATTGATTTTTAATTTAGTATTAAAATTTCCCTTTCCAAACACATATCAACACCTGGCTTACAAACTTAGTATAGAACACTACGCCTAACATGACACACCAAGCACTAACTAATATTCACTAGCTAATCGGTTAGCATAAATAAGTCATATACAAATAGTACATATCTTCTTCAGAGCCACTTAGAATCGAACCAGGCTCCCCTATCGACCTTTCTAAAACGGGCTCGGAAGGTTTTCCGTGAGCATCCATACTTGGCGGGGTGATCACATGTTAATCTTCTGCACTAGATGCAAAACTGGTTTGTATCGAAACCAGTTCAAGATCAGACTTTCTCTCCATTATTTCAATATAAGATTATGTAGCCTCACGTATCGATTGTTCCTCGGGCTGTTAAGTCTTCTCAGCCTGGTCAATAGACTTATTACATCTAGACTACGAATGTATAGCTATTGCCCATGTGGTGGACGTATCTCTTACTCATGTGGTGGACGCAGCCCTTGCTCATGTGGTAGACGTAGCTCTTGCTCATATTTTGGGCGTAGCTCTTGCTCATATTTTGGGCGTAGCTCTTGCTCATGTGGTGGGCGTAGCTTTTGCTCATGTGTTGGATGTAGCTATTGATCATGTGGTGGGCGTAGCTTTTGCTCATGTGTTGGACGTAGCTATTGCTCATGCGGTGGGCGTAGCTTTTGCTCACGTGTTGGACGTAGCTTTTGCTCATGTGTTGGACGTAGCTATTGCTCATGGGGTGGGCGTAGCTCTTGCTCATGTGTTGGACGTAGCTATTGATCATGTGGTGGGCGTAGCTTTTGCTCATGTGTTGGACGTAGATATTGTTCATGTGGTGGGCGTAGCTATTGATCATGTGGTGGGCGTAGCTTTTGCTCATGTGTTGGACGTAGCTATTGCTCATGCGGTGGGCGTAGCTTTTGCTCACGTGTTGGACGTAGCTATTGCTCATGTGGTGGGCGTAGCTTTTGCTCATGTGTTGGACGTAGCTATTGCTCATGTGGTGGGCGTAGCTATTGATCATGTGTTGGACGTAGCTATTGCTCATGCGGTGGGCGTAGCTTTTGCTCACGTGTTGGACGTAGCTATTGCTCATGTGGTGGGCGTAGCTATTGCTCTTATGGTGGACGGGATCAACAGATCTTTTTGGTTGTGAAGTCTTTCCCACGTGATCAATCGACTTACCCTTATGCTGAACATTTTTTAGCCATTTCTTATGTGTAGGACGGGATCAACAGCTTTTTTTGTTTGGGAAATCTTCCCCGCCTTGTCAAAAGACTTAGTACCCTAAAATGCGCATTATTAGTTATTTCTCATGTGCAGGACGGGACTAACAGCTCTCTTTGGGTTAACCAATAGGAATCATTCTTTGATGTATGTAGCGCAGGTAGTGGTAGGATCTTGAAACACTTTCTCGAAAATGATTACTGAAACACGTTGCGAATCAAAGCTTATTGATGTTCCAAACATTCAAACATGTATAAATATATTAATTTATGTCAAACGAATCAAGTAAAACCCTTCACAATATGACATAAGAGTTGTAATGTGGGATGTTAAGATCGATATAAAAACACTAATAAAGACATAACATTTGACATTTCCAAGGCTGTAGGCAGCCAATAATTTCAGGAGGGGAGGGTGGTGGTTTGGTGTCATATCCCCCAATTGCCAGAGGCTAGAAAAAATTCTAAATGATAAACAATTCCAGAAGCTATCTGAAGTGTTCTTTTATGGCAACACAACATCATAACTGCCGAAGGCTAGGAAAAATTATAGTTATAAAACACCTCTAGAAGGTCTCTAAAAGTATTTTTTTTATGGTAACAACCTTTTAATTTGTACTTGTACCTTAATTTTGATATAGTTTGAACCATAAATAAAGCCGTATATATTTTGTTCATAAAATTTCTAGGGGGACTTGAACCCCCAAAACCTCCTCCTGACTATGGCCTTAGACATTTCCCTTGATTGGAATTTGGAATGGAGTGAAGAAAAACGATGCAAATGGGTTCAGATAGGAAATAGAAATCATATAGTAGCTCTGTTATCATCTACATTTATCCTGACTCTCAAATATGACTATATATCTGTAAAATAAACTCAGTATATATTAACTTTCGTAGTTTCTCAAGAACGAGTCATAAACATGTTATAGGTTGTTGTTACCGTGTTGTTGTGTGCCTAAAAAAGGTGTTTAGTGACTTGTTATAAGATTACAATATTTTTACTAATTTGCTTTTGCAAGCAGACCATTTTATGCAAAACAAGCAAAGCTAAACACGTCTCATATTTAAGCACACAAGGTATTTCATACAAATATCTTGTCATTAGTCACTACGGCACTTTGAAATTTCATCTCTTTACCTTGTACATTTTACAAACTAATGATTAGCTTATCTTAGGTTTTATTATTGCCGATTTGTAAAGATTGGTCTAGTATAGACTAAATGACAAATAATAAAAGTACATCTGTCATTTCACATCAGTTTCAAAATATGGTTAACGTTAAAATGGAGCTGAAAGTTATTAATATATTCCTCTATGATTAAATACCTTACATTTTGAATTAAATATTTTTTATAAAAAATCATTAATAGGTAAAAATAAACCTATTTTTAAGAATGTTTTACATGAGATGTTGCATTTCAACTATCAAAGTAATTGTGACTGTTGATACCTTCCCCCTCCATTTTGGTATGGACCATATTTTTAACTAACAAACAACTTTTTAAATACGCGGAATTTCTGAACGACTACACGGCCCTTTGAGTGTTATTGTAAGCCTCGCATCATATTGTAAAAAAGTGTAATATATGCTATCTATATTAATAAAATGAAGAGTCTGTCTGTCCGTCTGTCTACCATGAGCGTGGCGCGATATATACCGCACTCAGAGGGTTGACATTTTAAAATTGGTGGTTCCTGTACACAAACATGTGCACCTTCAGTTTAGGAATTTAAAATTTGGATTAGATTTTATTTTAATTCACTAGAAACTGGGCCGGAAGAAACAAAATTAGATTTTTTTGGTCTAAAGCAAAGAAAAGCTAACAGGGTAACCACTCAATTTGGGCAACGCCGCATAATTCAGCTAGTATCTAATAAAATCGTGTGCTCAGACCCAGCCGGGGTTGATGTTTTTGTTTGTTTTTGCGATAAAAATCCGTAGCACAACTTCCTTCGTAGGGGAAGTAAAGCTGTCTATCCTATGTCGATTGTGGCATGTAAAATATCCCTGGGGGGTATAAGTGAAAATACCTTTCCCGGCAAAATTAATATGCCCTTTCGCTCTCGCTCGTAGAAATTCTCGTATGTTAATATAATCAGTCGGTTCAGAAAGTTCAGGTTAAATACCTCAACAATTTAAATATCCCAAGCCTGCAGGAGATTCTCACATTTGTTTGACACTCCTCTACACGGGGTAAGGGTAGACGCAATACACGTACTCTGGAAACACGCTGCTGAATTATGTTTCTACCTTTGTAATTAGTTAAAAAGCAGCTGTATTGAGGAACCACTTAAATAAATATGATCAACTATACATTTTCTGTGAACTTTTTAAAGCAAAAACACCCCAGGTTTTTCTTTGCACCGCATTTTACTATCCATCCGAGGTATACACATTTTTGTATCCATGATAAAGCAATGATTTTAGATGAAGTGTAGTCGCATTTGCGTGGTGGAGTGCAAGAAACAATTATAGAAGAAACACATCTTCAGTACTCCCGGCCAGGATTCGAACCCTGAAATTCCCCGTCACCAGCAAACCAGACAAGACGTGTGTCCACTGGTGAGGATTGATCTAATAGTATGTATTTGTTTTTGAAGGCTTTCACGGCCAATGTTTTAATTTAAATTATTACTGGTATTTCCGTGAACAGTAGACCTCGCTCCCTCCATGTTAGAATTGTTACTACAATTTCAACATTTCCCTTTGGATTTAAATTTTAAATATCTCCTATAGTTTCTTCTTGGATTTGTATTTGATATTTTCCCTTGGTGTTCAAGTTAGAAAGAAAACATACCGTATTAATACTGCACTATATTCAATAATATATTGTAAGTGACTTGATGGTCTAGGGGTAAGGTGTCGGACTTCTATGCTGGGGTCCGGGGTTCAATCCTTGGTCCCGGCAAAGATTTATCTGATTACCAAACCCTTCCTTCACCTCTGACAAGACGTGTATTAATCACAACTTGTGAATGTGAGGAATTCAAGGCCTCCACCATGGTTCGGATTCCACGTTAAATTGTAGGTCTTCCATTTCATCTCACAATCACCCTACCATTAAACATTAGCGTAAGTGCGTATAACCCGAACGGGTAGTAATACGCGGTGCTAATAATAATAATAGTATATTAATAAATAATAACCGTTGTTCAAATGGTTTAGGATGTCTGTCTCACATGTATAAGAATTTAAAACGTAAACTCTAGGTATTCCAGTGATTGCTTAGAATTTTAAATTCAAATCACTTGGGATGAACTACTAAACGAAACCCTTTTTGAGAGACCATAATCTTGAAACAGATAACCAGATCTTAAAATCATGTACATATATTGTTCTCCCTAGGTTCAAATAATGTATCTGCCAAATTTGGATAGAATTGATCCATGCATTTGACAGTGATCGAGAAACAAACTGAAAAATGAATTAGCCTATCAAACGGTCGAGTTCAAGCAGGGCTTTGCACCACCCGAAAAATGATTTTAGGGCTTGAGTCGCGTCAATAACAAAAATTGCTTCCGAAGCTTCGGCTTTAGTTAAGCAACCATCCTCTGTAGAGTAGCCTTTACTGTTATGTTGAGCATCAGCATCATTAATGACTTAGTCTTAAGGGAAGGAATGAGGGGGTTAGTTTTAGAGAAAGTGCAGTCTCATTAGAATGGATAGAAGGTAAAGCTATCTACATTGTGCCCAGCCGAGATTCGAACATCTATATTTCCCCGTACCCATCAATTTAATCTATTGCGATCCTCCCCCCAACACGCTTCAATGGCCGGACTGTCTTTAGTCTTCATTCGCGTGTTGGACTGGCTTGCTGAATACAAAGAGATATGGGCTTGAATCCCGGTCGGGTCTACTGAGGATGTTATTCCTAAATTGTTTACCACTCTCCTTCTACGCAAATGCGGGTAGAGCCCCTCTACAATGTTTCCTTCCTCATACCTACCCCATTAGAGTAATTATCATACAAGCGTAACTAGAACAGGTAGTAGGACGAGTTGATATTGCGATCCTGATACCTTGGACAATGGGACCACCAGTGCGGGTGTCACGTGGGAAGAAATCTTGGGAAGTAGGCCTACTAGGGATATGGAGTTGCGTGCGGTTCCAGGCGTTACTAAGTTACGTTACCACTTACTCGCATAGGTAAGCACACTGATAAATGCCAAACCTATCAAGACTAGTTTACCTTTGACAGAGAGGTCGGTGTTCAAATCTTGGATGGGTACACTGAAGATGTTGACTATCTTCATGGTTTTTCCTCTCCCTCCACCAAACTGCGAATACCTTTCCTCTAAATACTGTATTTTTAATCATGCCTTATTAGTGCAAATAAATTAGGATAGCCCGGACGAGCAGTAAGACGTGGTGAAATTGTTTTTACATCGTGTTTACATCATACGCTTGTTAAGTTATTGATGATGACGTATAGTGGGCCACAGTGGGATTGCCACACCCAGATATATATCTGACTTACAAAAGTTACTAAAACTACTTTCACATATTATCAGATCGTGTCAGTGTGGATAGCAAAATAATATTTTTTTTCCAAAATTGACCTCATTTTTGCGCAATTTTTTTAAAATCTGACATTATAACTAGATCTCACATAAAATAATCATAATAAAAGTATTTTCTCCCACTGCATCTTACTACCCACTCGGACCATACGCGTTTTAATTACGCTGATGGAGTAGGTATGAGGAAGGTAGAATTTAGAGGAACTTGAATGGAGAAAGAGTGGAAAATCATTTAAGGAAAAACTACCATCAGTACACCCGACTGATATTCGAACACCGACCTCTCTTTCACCGATAAACCAGAATAAACAAGCTTTAAGTTGCGGGTGGTAATAATAATAATAATAATAATAATAATATAAATAATAATAATAATAATAATAATTTAAACAGCTTTGGTGGCCGCATTGTCTAAGGCGTCATTCTCATAATAAATTGGACTGCCAATTATGGAAATATTGGGGTTAGAATCCCTTTCGGTGTACTGAGGGGGATTTTCCTAAAAGGTTTTCCACTCTCCCTCAACGAAAATGCGGTCACATATCCTCTAAATGTAGCTTACCTCACCTCTAACACATAAGGTGATTAGCACATATTAGTACAACCCAAACGTGTAGTAAGCCACGATGCTGAAAAAAATTACTAGAATATCCCAGACGTTAGTACCCAGTTGTTTTAAGGGTTTCTTTTAAAAATTAGCCTTCTATATGGCAAATAAGTGTAAATATTGGAGTCCAAAGTTACAGTTGCATGGTGTCCTAAAGTAATGTTGACCAGGTGTAGTGTGACACGCGTGAGTGGTTGCGTCACGGCACATACAATGCACGTGATGGTGATGGAAGCATTCCAGAGATTGGCCCAGACGGGAGAAAGTGTGTTGAGAATGTTAGGGCCCATCTTCAGGGTCAAGACAGACACATATAAATACAATCACAATTCCAGGGTTGATATCAAGGACAGAGACACCGCAATCATCCACGGTGGTCCAAAAGGCGTTGACGACGAGGTCTAGGTTTTGAGACATGGCTGAGCGCAAAAGAGGTAGTTTTCAGCGTGTGACTTTTATTGTGGTTTTTCACATCCACAACAGTTTAGATGCATTTGGTTTTCTCCGCATCTTGATACCCATCCACACTAAATGCAAATTTAAATTAATAGGGTAGGGATGAGTAGGTATATTATAGAGGAAGTGTACCTTAATTAGCGTGGAAGGAGATTGGAAATTTTTAAGGAAAATAATCTCATCACACCCGGCTGGAATTCAATCCTTGACCTTCCCATCTCCAGCAATATACAAGAATAATGACTTTTCGCATGCTCACTGGTTCGGGATCTATCTTGGATTGAGGAAAAACCTATATATCTGTACTAGTTCCTACCTACTCTAGTCTGTGCCATTGTCGGCTTTGGCTCGCCAGCAAAGGAAAGGCGTGATTTAGACTCCCTTTTGGCTCGTCCAAGTTTTTTCATAAATGATTTTCCCCTCTACCTTCACTCACATGTAAATATACTTCTTCAATTCCCCTCCTCATCTTGACTCCATTATTGATAAATTAATTTCAAGGTCACTGGGTCTTAAAGTTTGTTCTAGAACTAAATTATTTTGTAAGTCTTATGCTTACATAATCATCTGGTTCAGAAAGTGCACTATAAATACCCCAAATTAAAAAACATAAAAACTCGCAAATAAAAAACTACTCACTCCGTGGTATTTCGTGTGACTGACCATGTTCCCCAGTACTGGTTGTCGGCCTTGCCAACCTGTCAACCGCTTTGTTACCTGTCGTGAATCGCCCACCGTCATAACAAGGCGTGGTCTGTCTAGAATGTCTTCATTATTCAATACTACGATTGAAAGTACAGGCTGTCGTGTTTTTTATTCCACCCGAATGCTGACGAACTGACCCAGTGACCTCATATAGACCGATTCACACACACATAAAATATGTGCATACCGTGCAGTGGCGGATTTAGAATTTTTGCTCCCCTGGGCACAATTTATAATATGCGCCACCAAATTTGTTTTCAAGGGTTTTCGGAGGTTTCGGAAGAAATAGATGTGGAAGAGAGGAGGGGGTGGGGGTGGAAGTTAGTATTCGAGAAAAGATTTCTACGAAAGAAAATCAGGCATGTACACGCCAAAAACTTAATTATTAAAATTAAAATAATGTTATCCAAAATGTACCGTCCCCTAAGGTCGCCGCCCCTAGGCCCGTGCCTAGTGGGCCTATAGTGTAAATACGCTATTGATACCGTGTCGTCATGGGTGGTTTCAAGTTCGATTTCCTGGAGTCACGTTAAGATGCCTACGCATAAGCCACTTAACCGGGAAATTAAATAAATGGTTACGCGTTACTCAGAAAACGTATCGAAGTGCTGTTGTATTGGTCTCAATTCCACTATATTTTAAAGTAGACTACAGAAAAACTGCACCACAATGCAACTATTGGTTTGAGTTGTATCACCTTTCTATCAGTAGTTTGAGAAGGGCGCTTAAAGAGAACAGTACTGGTACAGCGCTGTATGTGTAAAATGAGATGGGCCCTATGGTCAACCTAGTGAGATTTGTATCATTGCGTCTTCTTCCGTCAAGAGCGAACCTATCAACTTCGTGTAGAAAGATGGGAGAAGAAAACTCCCAAATATCACCACAATAAAGCCGGTCCCACACTACTTGGCAAATATCAAGGCGGCCATTGTCCAATATTTGGGCAAATAGTAGGCAATTAACAAGTGAGGTCCTCACACACATTACAAGTAGTACTTGTACAAGTAATTGTCCAATGGTGTTGGCAAATCCTGGGCCTCCCACACCCACACCACTTGCGATGTTCTCTATTGGTGCTCACGAGTAATTAGCCGTTGTTAGGCGATGATGGCCGTTGTTCCCCAAGTAGTGTAGGAACCACACCAAATACCTGGGTCAGTCACTGATCCCGTTATTAGTCGCCCTTTACTTGTAACAAAAAACCGACAGCCGATGAATGTTCCCTCGTTATTTGGCAAATATCTACAAGTATTGTTGAATACCCACGAGTGACCGTCCCACACTATGGTCATAGCTCTTGTTTGTCAATGCTGGCGAATTTTTGCTGGCTTTAAGCCAGTCCCACACTATTCGAGAATGTGGACTAATGTTCGGGTTTCGGATTACTTACTGCCCGAGAAGTGTGGGGGGCACAGGAATGGTGGATGTTCAGTCAAATATTATGAATTTAAAGGGGTTCGTTCTAGGAGCGATTCAAAGGAAGCGAATGTTCACTACTATTTGGGATAGACATTCGCGAACAATGCCGTCTAAAGAAGGTGAGTATTGATATAGGTTTCATGACACAAATATTTGGTTGAAACATTTGTACACATTCGTGAAGAGTGTGGGACCTGTTTGAAGGTAGGTAATTCAGCGAGGCACCCCATTGTGAAGCAGTTTTCTTTATTATTTGTACTTTAGAAAAGAAGAGACTTGATACCAGCTGAACTATTTTACCATATTTTAAAAAAGTACAACAAAAGTGATGAATAATCATTTTAAAATAAAAACTCTCTTAAATTGATCTCAATTTCGATGTTTGTCGTCAAGTGGGGGGTGCTAAAAATCGTACTTAAATGAAATTTATGGTTTGAAAATAATTGTGAATCTAATAGCCCGGCTAATTAGTCGTGAGAGGTGTTCTTAGGTAGTTTGAATCAAGGGCGCAAACTACCAAACAGAGACTACGAATTCGGAACATACATTCTTAAATACTTGAAGAAGCTTTGAAAGACTCACCAAAGAGCATTGGGAAACTCTTCCTTTTCTTCTATTGCTTTGAATACATTAAGGGTCCAGTATTGTAAACGTTTTCTCCTCTTACTATCACGTGAGAGAAGAAAGAGGCCATATGCAATAATATACTAGTCCTATGGTCTTTGTTGACCCACAACGATAACAGTCTGAGCATGGTAGCAGCGCGGTTCTCCAGGTGTGAATGCTAACCAGAACCACTGCTGCAAGTTTTGCCTTCATATGCAAATATTGACTGGCCGCCCAGCCCCTTCTCCATCTCACACTCTCTAATCCCCATTTACCCCTTGCACTCACACTTTTATAAACACACAGTAGTTTACAATTTTGCACACAAAACATCTTAAGGGAAACATACCAGAGCTGCACTAGTTATTGGGGGTATATACTTCCGTGACAAAAACAGGCAAGGCAAATAAAATGGGGAAAGGGAGTAGATAATACGTTGACTATTGCAAAGAATGAAGTATTGAAAGAGGCAAAGATGGTGGTATATAAAAGTGTGTTAGCGTCAACATTGTTTTATGCATGTGAAGCGTGGCTTTGTAAAATAAAAAAAAACATAAGACAAGGCGAACGGGGTTTAAATGAGATATCTAAGAAATGTATGTGGAAAAACTATGGAAAGAACCAGTTATAAATAGGTGCTAAAGGAGTGTGGTTTGAATTTAAATCCAATTGGTCAATGTTAAAAAGCATGTTACGTTGGTTTGGTCATGGTAGAGAAAGTTAGTGGACATGGAGACGAAGTAAATATATGAAGGTATAGTGTGTTACTCAAAATGAAGACGTGGTTAAATTTTGTAGATGAATATGTGAAAAGAGAAACAATAAGAGTTTTAAGAATAAAAGAGCACGTATTACTCGGTGTATGGATGTTGTTGAAGCGAAGGAAGTATGCAAGGATAGGAAAGTGTGGAGAAAGTTAGTGAGGATGGAAAAAGTACGGAGTTTTTTTTTAGCTATATGTGCAATTTCTTGCTTACTCCCAGGGCTGGGCTAAAGAGTGGGGCAACAGGGCCACGGCCCGGGGTGCAAACGCTTGGGAGGGCCAAAGTTCTTAAAAAAATTACCAATTTAAATATTATTTTAATATAATTTACTAACGATGTTGTCTATCACAGGGCACACGGGAAATACATTGGTTTATTACAGGTGATGGAATTTTAAAGCGGGCACAGAAGGTGCGTGATTGCGAACGCTATAGGGCTATATATAGAACATTCGAATTTCGTAGTTCTCTACTCTTGTCACTCCTGTGATTCACGGAAAACTCGTAGAAGTGCACAAAGGTGTAAGTTTGATCATGCGCATTACGCACTTTTTGCACATCAGCCCGGCCGACATTCTCTGCTGACATATGTATGCACATGTCGATGTTTATTCTGTTGTGATTTTGTCGTAAATTGCCTTTTTCTCGGAATAAAACTCGCCATAGTCAAGAGGTGGCTTGTGATCTTTTAGTTTTTAATTTTAAGCTAAACCGTTTTTAGTATAGGCTCCTATTGAAAAAGCTGAACATTAATTTAAAAACTATGGTTTAAATCAAGCTCGCGCAGGTATGTACTCTCCCGTTATATTTTGAGTGAAATTTACAAAGTTTTCGCCAGTTGTGAATGTATTACGTTGAAGTATTGTATGATCTGTTAGTTTCATACTAATTAATTTTTATGTGCAGTGAAAATATACAGTATATTATATTTTATAAACAGTATCTTTTAAAATCTATAATGATTTAAGAAGGTTAAGGTTAGGTTCTTGAACGAAAACTTTTTAATTATTAAATTGACATTCATATATTATATTCATTTAAAATTATATATTAATTTTATTATTATTATATTATTTATTATTATTATTATTATTATTATTAATTAACCGCGTATTACTACCCATTCGGGTTATACGCACTTACGCTAATTGTAATGGTAGGGTGATTGTGAGATGAAATGAAGGACCTACAGTTTAACGTGGAATCCGAACCACGGTGGAGGCCAGGCATTCCCCACATTCACAACATATTTATACTTTCCATAATGATAGTAGCTTTATTTTTTGCATACATTTGGATACGTATTTATGAGTGTTAGGTTAGAACAGAGCTATTTTTTTTTTTTTTTTTTCCTAATTGTCTAGCAGCTCAGATCAGAGCCTAAAGTAACGTTATCGTGTAAATTAAAAAATTTATATGAGACTACATTCAAAAGGTGCATATTTATACTCAACGTTTTCACATAGCTTATATTTAACTTTATCGTACAAACTGATAGGACCATACTAAATCTGTTTGAGGCCATAAATATATAAACAGATTTTATACAATTTTTCAGTTTTTTTCAGTTCATATTATAAAAAAAAATCTGTTAAACGTTTTTGAACTATTAAACTGTGTTTTGTACAAACGAATACAATTTCTAGATCTCCCAAAATTGATTCAAACTTTTCCTGAAAGCAAAGCAAGACGTTATAGATTTAAGATAAGATAAAGTAATAAAAATTGTATTCAGAAAAATTAGTTAGTAGTATAAGTTGTTAATTCTTTTTAACCCAAATGAAAAGTTATAAGAATTAAAAAACTTTTTATATTTCTCAAGAAAAAATTTTCAAGACATACTCAACAAAATCTTAATACTATTTTTTATTTGGAGTGGGGGTGGCTCGCATTTTTTGCATTGCCCGGGCTGCATGGCGGCTTGAGTTGGCCCCGCCTACTTTAAGGAACGGCATGATTAGGTATGTATATGTATTATAAAATGTATGTATAAATAAATTATGTAATATGTTAATGTATGGTAATGATGTATAATGCATATAAATGCATGTAATGCATGTATAAATGCATATAAATGCATGAAATGCATGTTAATGCATGTATAGTATGTATGTATGTACAATGTTTTAAGGAAATGATAACTGCTAACCTGGAAGTGGCAAAGTCCTTTTTATGACGTGCAAACTATGACGTGCTCGACTGTCTACTTAAGAATGTCAATTTTGGTTCTGTCTGGAAATTATGTTTTCACTAGTAGCCATTAAACATTCTGGACACAATATTTGCCCCCGTCCCCCAAATTTGCCACCTTGTGCGAATGTACACACTGTTTACCCTTGACGGATTTCACTATGACTCTATCTCGCTTCACCATAGTGTGATAATGCAAGTTAAGATGTCTACCTTACAGGGTAAACGAAGGGTACGTGTTGCCCCCATTGTTGCGCCGGTCCTGATGCTAATGACATAGCACGGTCGGTGTATGGTCCTGTATTTTTGAATCAACCTTAAGTATTTTTCCTACAGAGTGAGCCAGACGCACACTCCCTTTAATTATTTCGTCTTTTTTTCTTCGATTACTTATTATCTGATTAAATAAGTAGATTCTTCTTTTGTGTAAGAGTAAACGATGTTGACGTTTGAATGTTTACGTCTGTATCTTCTTTGTTGGTCGGGATTACAAATGAGCTGTCTTCTGTTCGGTCGAATTGCGTCATGAGACATTTTGGAGACCCACTACGGTGGCCGTATCTCACGCGCTACTCTCACAGTAGACAAAACTGCCGATGACAGGGATATCGGGGCTTGAATCCCGGTCGGATGAACTGAAATGGTTTTCTACTCTCCCTCCACTAAAATGCTGGTACATCTCCTCTAAATTCAAACTTTATCATCCCTAACACACGAGCGTAATTAGGCCTATACATAAATCGAACGAATAGTTTAAACGCGGTGCTAAAAATATATTTATAAAAAAAGCCTTTTGTTTTAAATAAGTTTTCTAAAAGTCTAAGCTACAAACAGCTTAAATCAGTTACGTTAATCAGTGAATACACGACTTTAGAGTTCCATGTTAAGTTCCTTAAATAAATTACTGATTTGTGGATTTGCAAAAAAATTACAAAGCATCTGAACTTTAGCTAGGATTTACTATAAGTAAAATCCCTTGACTCGGACAACCAATAATGTTTTTTTAAGGACCACTTCTTCTACCCGTTCGGGTTATACGCACTTACGCTAATGTGTAATAGCAGGGTGATTGTGAAATGAAATGGAGGACCTACAGTTTAACGTGGAATCCGAACCACGGTGGAGGCCTGGCATTCCCCACATTCACAATATTTCTTGTCAGAGGTAAAGGAAGGGTTCGGTAATCAGATAAATATGTGCCGGGACCGAGGATTAAACCCCGGACCCCAGCACAAAAGTCCGACACCTTACACCTAGACCACCAAGTCACCGTTATTAAAGTTTAATTTATAGGAAGTGTACCCGCATTTGCGGGGAGGGAGAGGGTGAAACTATTAAGGGATGAACACCCTTGTATAACCCAACTGGGGTTGAACCCCAATGTTCTCGGCAGTCTGGTATATTGTGGAGAGTGAAGACTTAGGGCTTAGACCATGTGGCCACCGAAGCGGGTAGCAATAAAGTTGACCTGAGTGATTTTTCACCTAGGTACGATTACTAGTTTTAATTAAGTTATCTAAAAGAAAATTGCGAATCTCAATTCTTTATTTTGAAATAATTGTTGTAAACAATTTTGTACTAGTACATGATCTCAGTAGCCCAGCTATCAAGGCTCAAATGCTGATGACGTGGAAGGTCTGGCCCAGGTGAACTTTCTTCTTACTCTTTGTATCGCCCTCTACCCCTCAGAATAGGTCATTTATTAACCTTTGTATGGGACCACCACCAAAGTGGGCTTATAATAATAAAGTAGTCCTATATAATAGGTGTCATCTGTTTTACAGGTTAATTCTTGTTTATAATCATTATTCGGTGCTTAAGGGGCTAGTAGGCTTTAAATGGGGCATGGTAGAGTTCCTTCATGACACCTCAAATAAGAGGTTATTCTTAGGTCGTGTTAGGAAGACGGACCAGGAAATTATTATAAACTTAGCATAAATGTGTATAATCATGTGTCATGATGTCATCAAAGAGATGCCATCATTAATCCAAACAGAACAAAAGCACGTACGTTTGATAATGACTGAATGTTTATTTACTATACACAATAAACGGAAACAAAAAGCATGAGCTAAAAAGGGGGGGGGGAACAAAACTGCCTCCCACCCTAATAAAGAGGTTTGGTTGAGCAAAATTCTTCAGTTTTTGGACATCACAAATGAAAAGAAATACCACCGGTGTTTTGTACGTTTGAAGTGTTTTTGTGTCAGACAAAAGATGAAAATGAAAAATCACAAAGCGTTAATAAATATACGAGTATGTAAAGTGTCTTTATTTCCGACAAAAAATCGTAATTGTTTCTTTAAATTACACAAAAATTATCAATGAAGTTTTTAATTGCCAGAGAGAGACCGATATACACACTGATGGACATGATTTTTAAATATATATTCTTTATAGAAAAAAGTTTGATCTTTTTAACATAACGTTATTTCAATAAATGAATGTCTAATATTTTTTCAAACGTAAAGTTTTCCTTGGTTTTGAGAAGGTTGACTTGCTATCCGCTTCCCTACCACTCAGTCAAGTGGATAATTTGTTATAAGTTTTAATACCACTATAGTTACTTATAGAAACAAATTAATTACGGAGAGATAGGGGTTTGAATCCCGGTCTGATATACTGACTGTGGTTTTTCCTAAAGGATTTCCCATATTTCATCCACGCAATTGCAGTTAGATTAACCTCTATAATGCTTCCTTCCTCACCCTAGGCCCATTAATGTAATTATCTTATACAAGTGTAACATAAAAAGACATTAAGACGCGGTGATTAAAAATTAGAATCAAAGTACAAAGTTACAACCATGAATATGTAAATAATATATAGTAATAAAACGTGTAATCTCTAAGGTGTGTACAAGTAAATATGACATGTAGTGAAAAAAACTGTTTTTTAAATGGGCTATTAAACTTCATGACACCATTTGAGAGTTGTTTCGAGTGTGAGGAAGCATCCTGTCAGCACCGTGTGTGTCACATGCTCACGTTTCTGATAACACTGCTTAAATTGAGCCTCAATGACATAACCTATTAATGACTTAGTCACAAGTCAACACAACATTTATTATACTATTTGAACAAGTGCTTAATTCAAAGCTTCGATTGGCAATTAAAGTTCATACTTACTTTTTTTATACTTTTTATCAGTCATTTTTAATAACCCATCAAAATATCTACAACCGAAAAAGTACATAAAAGTTTACGCTCGAATCAGAAAACGTACTAATGTACTATGTTCTGCATTCTTAGATTGACAACGGAAAAATTTTGATCAGTTTAATAATTTTTTAACTACAGTATAATTATTTTTCAATTTGATTTGATTTATTAATTTTTGGTAAAATGGTTTTACTTGTCTCAGTTCCACTATTTATCTATACTAATATTATAAAGAGGAAAGATTTTGTTTTTTGTTTTTGTTTGTAATCGATAAACTCAAAAACTACTGGACCGATTTTAGAAAATTCTTTCACCAATATAAAGCTACATTATCAGCGAGTAACATAGGCTATATTTTATTTTGAAAATTTAATTTATTCCTCATAAAAATGTCGATAGTATATTATATAGTCGTTGGAAAAAAAAGTTGTTGAAGGGAAAGTGGGGATGGTGAAGGGGGCGGGGGGGGTAGGGATGAGGAAAGAGAATGAGATGAAAATAGGAGGTAGGATAAAAAGAAGGAGGGGCTATACAGTGATGGTAGGACTGTATTTTCAAAAAAATAAGTAAAAAAGTTTTGTTTTTATATTGACATGATGGATGATTTGAAGCTTTGTTTTACAGGATTCTTTACAATATTTATTTACGGGGAGGGGGGCTATAATATATATATATATAATGTTCAAAATGTTACTGGTTTGAATAAATTTACTGTCCCATTTCGCCGGAGAAACTAGAACTATTCCAACACGTTGAACAATTTACCACAAAAAGCAGCCAATTACAATTAATTTTTTATTCTTCAAATATCCGGAAGTTATTTGTCAGTGTCACTACATAATTATTACTGTCGCATGATGAGTCATTTTCCCCGCTGCACTTTTTTTTAACGAGTTAGAGTATCTTCAACATACACCAACAATTATTGCAGAAATGAACAGGGGAATAAAAGTTACTTTTAGGGTAATGCAACCGCAATCATTTGGTAAATGGAAGTAAAAACCCCCACTCACTGTGGTTCCTAAGTCCCATCTTGCTCGCTGTTGGTGGAGAGGTGGGGTTTGAATTCATCCTGGGTGCATCCGGGGTGGTTTTTCGAATACTGTTTACACTGTGCTTTTACCGCTCTCACTAAATTCTAATGACGGTGCATCTTTTCATACAGTTAAATTGTCGTAAGAAGAGCCTTATCTTACAGAACATTTATAGACATACTTTTATTTATGTATACGTCAATTCATGCGATATGAAGCTATCACATTTCATAGGTATTATCATTATATATAAACAACATTAATAAAATATAAACATTTGATCTATTTTGGCCACAAAATTTTGTATTTTCTAAAAGATTATTCCTATAAAAATTGGGCTGGAACTACCCTCCCCAACTGTATCCCTCAAATTAATACTTAAATAAACTTAAAGGTTAAATAACTAATAACAAAAACAATTCATTCTATTAATTAAATATGATTTACATTTAAATTATGTTTAATGTTTGGAAGAACCTAGTTTGTATGTATTTTAATTAATTATTGTAGTGTAATCGCCATGACAAATTGGGGTGTTTGTTTATTTTAACATTGTAATGTTGGGAATTGTGAGCTACAGAATACTATAGCAAAGTGTTTTGATGAATGAGTAAACAATAGGACGCAAGTGCTAACAACTCAAAACAGACTGTCCAGCATTCCTCTTGACAATCAGGCCAAATGGCAGTATATATAGTACTATATCTCGAAATAGGACGCCGGATCACGAGTACGTGTGCTGGAGGGCTACCGTCGTGCCCAGGGTACTGGGTTCTTATCCGTGTAGGATCATCTAGACAGTCAGTCAGGCTATTTGTTAAGCATTCCTTACCATAATTCGTTCAGTTACGAGCTTCTAAGTAAAGTCTTTTATATCGTTTTAGTAACTTATTAATAACAACACATATTGTAGTAGTTCAAAGTAGTACGATAAACCCTAAAAACACAATATTTCTATAAATTATGAACCCACACGCATATAAATAAATATCCCGTCGCCGTCCCCATCCTTGGTCGCAACCCATCCTGACAGTGTAAGGCCCACAATGAGGAGGTGACAGAAGCATATAAAACCCGTATCTGTGCGCGTGTTGACGAAATGTCAAGTTAATCTAGTCTGGTTTTCCGGTAACTGGGTAAGAAACCCACATATATGGCAAAGATGTCTGAGCGTCAAGCTTGCAAGAGACGTGATTGTCCGTGAAACGAAGCTTAAGGCTAGAATTGCAACAGGATTCACCGTCGTGTAGTGGGAATTTGGGGTATACCCACACATAATTTATCCCGGTAGCTTTTTCATTCATTCTTAATCCTAATGTGGCTGCACTTTCTCTAAATAACCTTTCTCATCCTTACTCTGTCAATAACTATGGTACCCACACTGATGGAGACGTATTTGAAACCGATCCGGTATACTGAAATTATTTTCCCTAGATGGTTTCACATTATCCATCCACAGAAATTTGGGTAGATTTTCTTCAAATTCATCCTTTCTCATGGCTTCAACATTAGTGTAAACATGTGGATGACTCGGATGGATAGCAAGACACGGTGGATGTAGAGTAAACAATAATAGTAATAACTATGCTGTTGAATTAAGAATAATTAAAGAAATTAGCGATTCGTCAGCAAATAACATTTACAAATGTACACACTCTTGTCATATTATTGGTGTGTCATGGGCTGAGTACCTTTAACCTTTCAAAACAACAACGAGGTATCTATATGTATTAAATTGTACCATTTGTACTTCAAATAGAAAGCTTGTTACCTAGTTTATTCACCTACGCCCGACTGAATCGGAAATGAGTAATCACAAACATGATTACAGGAAGTGAACTTATGGTTAAGGAAAACCTAATCTGTATACATTAGGCATAAATACAATAGTGATAGAAAGATTTGGTCTTGAAAAATTTGAAATGCAAATCAGGGGTTTTAATGAGATAGGGCTTATATATAAGGGAGAAAAAACACTGTATCCATCCACGCCATTTGTAAGCTGTTTAAAGCTGTTACTTGTCCGTGTCACGTAGGGGCAGTTCAAGATAGGATTTCTTTCTCCCTGTCACTGGCAGTGAAACCCGGGCCGTAGAGAGGTCATCGCCCCCTGAAATACACGCATTTCCCCTTGGAGGTGTTCCACTCACCTCTGATATTGTTGGAGTGAAGTCGAAAGCATAAAAAAAATTACAAAGTTTTGTCAAAATGTGCATATGTTTGGTGATGGCATGCTTTTTAATCGCGTCTCTGCACCCATTCGGACTGTAAGCATTATACACCCCTCCCGGTTACAGCTCGTGTTTGCGACCTGCGTTATAAGACAACCACGCTATGGCCAACAGTTTATATAATAGGGAGGAGGAAGGTAAAATTTAGAGGAAATATACTCGCATATGCGTGAAGAAAGAGTGGCAAATCATTTTATAAAAACCACCCTCAGAACCCCGATCTCCCCTTTACCGACAATCCAGTGTAATGCGAGAGTGACGTGCTATACTATAATTTAAAGGAAGTGTACCCGCATTTGCGTGGGAAACCACTTATAAAAAGACACCCTCAGTACATCAAGTTGGGACTTTATCCCAAATGTACCCAAATTTGCCTAGAAGAAGAGTGGGAAGCCACTTAGGGAAAGACACCCTCAGTACATTCAAGGTACTACAAATATACAAGGTAGGTGCTTGCGCATCCCCAAGGTCAGCCGAGGGAGGGGATGACGTCAGAGTCGAGCTTGCAGACTGGTAAACGCAGTGGTTTGTGCCTTTTAAAAAAGAAAATTTACCAGGGGAAAACATTAATATAAGCATCCACAATATAGCCAACCGGAATTTGCGCCCAGATCTCTTCATCATCGCTAGTTCAGTCTGTAAGAGTGACCCCTAAGGGCTTAAACCATTCGGTCACTAAAGCGGTTGAAATTATTTCAATCTTTATAGCAAATATCGTAAATAAATAAAAACTAATTTTAAGTGTCCATCTAAAGAAATCGGCTGTTTATTCAGGATAAGATTTTTTTTATAAGAATGAGAATCTTGAATGAACTATAACTAAAATGTCCAGATGAAGCTCATAAATTAAAAAATAAATTAAAAAACTTATGGTCTAAGAATTTGTACATGAATTATAGCTTTCACTATTTACTAAATACTTTTTTTGAAAATGAAACAATGCCCATATATTTATTTTTTAAATCACAGAAATGCTTAACACATTAATTGAGATTTTATTTTTAATGATTACGGCAAACTGTTATAAGACTTGAGTAAAATTTTGTAGGTTAATTTTATTGTGTAATAATACCATTATTTTGTTAAAAGAAACTCACGTATTTATTAGTTTAATTTATAACTACAACTGAAGTGGTGCGGCCGGTTGGTCGGCAGAGCGCTCAGTTCTGACGTCACGATCAGTAGCCGTCTGAATCAGTCGACCACTCACACCTACAATACAATGTACAATTACATTGTAGTACGCCAAGCCGGTATTCGATAGCCGACCTCCCTGTCGCTAGTAAAACAAACTAAATCAGTTTGATATTGAGTCCGCGTGCTCATAGAAACGGATGGGAAACGACTGATTTAGCCAGTGGCACAGAACAGACACCTGCAGGCCTGCTCGTGCAGGTGCAGGTGAGCGTAAAGATACCCCTGCATTGCAGGGGCTGGGGAATATATTCCTTACTAATTGCACATTTTTGCTTAAGTTATCGTAAATATCAAATCTATCCATAATTATTTTTAGAGGATATAGGGACATAGAATCGCTGAACAGTAATTTTTAAAATGAATTACATACAAAAGCTAAGCGTAACTATTTTGTAACATCAATGGCAGCGTAGAAATAGTTTCCATTGAAATGTATGCATATGCATGTGTAGGTAGGATAGACGGTGTTCCTACAATCGTAGGCGGCAATTCTTCTCGCAAGCCACAACGTAAGCCAATACTGATAATATTACTTAATGTACGTTTAAAAACAAAGTTTCAACCCCTTGTTTAGATCTATAATCTTGATGCTGCTTGAATGTTAGCTAAACATGGTTTTTAAAGGATGTTTAAAACCATTTTCTCTGAGCAAAGGCTAGGCTTACTTTCTATATGTTTAATGTTGGTGACTAATTTTTAAAATGTTAAACCAAGTCCACAATTACTATAAAAAAAACTTCTAAATAGCTTATAGAGTATATATAGTTCGAAAATGTTCTTGCCTCCTCCGGCAGTTGGGGTATGTCCACCCACATCCCCTAAAGTTGGTTTTAGTTGCACGGATTGGGTAAATGATAAATCTCTGCCCTGGATTTAGCAACCATTTCTCAAGTTGATACTTTTATTACTGGCTAATGAAATGGGAAGTAAACCTGTGCGCGAATGTAACAAGCCCCCTTATAATGCAACCCGCATACTGCACTGTACTATGGGTTGCCGTATGCGTCCATCTAGATCATTCTGATTAAAACTTCGCTCCTGACTAAAAACAAAGGCGTGAGTAGGCCTACACGGAAATAAATTGATGTCACCGCCTCTTTTAAAGTAGACTCCACTATTATGTTTATTATAGGAAAGGAAATTCTGAAGCATCAAAACCACTAAAACAATCCTCAATTATATTAGAATGTTATGTTGTTAAAATAAAAACCTATTTGTTTGAGGAAAGCCAGATCTATGTTTCAAACTATTTACTTTGTTATCAAAGCTGCAACATTTTACGGTAAATTTATAAAACTTTGAATGAAAGGTTTTTAATTCTCTATAGATCTTCCACCAAATCAGCTCCAATTAGGCGTAAACCACATTTTACAAAAACACATGCACAAAAAAAACTTTCTTTTAGCATCGTATCTTACTACCTTAAAATTTCTCAAATAACGCGGGATCTATGGATGTCTGCAACGCGTTTCAGCACTCATGTAGGATAACTTAATTTATCCGAGTTGTCTAAAGCTCAAATTGTTTTATTGATAGACCAAATGTTAGGCCTGTGTGAATCTTTGAGCTTGGTCCTATTAAGACTGATACTATCTATCTTATAAAATAAATACAATTTGTATAGTATTTTTTTATTAATAATTTTTATTTGAGATCTCTATGGTGTATTAATTATACTGGAAGATGTTTCGCTTAAGTTTTATCATTCATTTTTCAAGTCATGTTAAAATACTAGAGAAAACCCTTTGAAAATTCTCAGAAATTCAAGTGATATAAAAGTCTGATACCTAAAGGTTGGATTCCTTCGGTGCGTCTTGCGTCTACGTCTCGCGTCTTCGGCCATCTCTTGGTCGCCAGTCGTGGATAATTGATTTCCTCGAATAGCGCGGTTCCTTTGAACCACTCTTTTTTTTAAGTAATTTATGTAAACAATTTCTATTTATTTCCTGCGGGGTGACCTGGTGGTCTAGGGGTAAGGTGTCAGACTTCTATGCTGGCGGCCGGGGTTCAATCCTCGGTCCCGGCACAGATTTATCTGATTACCAAACCCTTCCTTCACCTCTGACAAGACATATTGTGAATGTGTGGAATGCCAGGTCACCACCGTGGTTCGGATTCCACGTTAAACTGTAGGTCCTTCATTTCATCTCACAATCACCCTACCATTACACATTAGCGTAAGTGCGTATAACCCGAACGGGTAGTAAGACGCGGTGCTAATAATAATAATAATAATATAATAATAATAATATTTCCTGTGTCAGCAAGCAATTATGACAAAACTAAATTAAAACATACGCTTGCCCCGTGGGATGTCTGGTTTCGAAGCACTGTGGACGCAGACGCAATGTAGAGATGCTGGACGCGTACTCTGGTCGCCAGTCGCAGTTGCCTCCAAGGAATTGGCCACATAACAAGCTATAGAAACCAGTCCAGTCGCTGGTCGAAGACGCGAGACGCACCGAGGGAATCGTACCTTTAGCTCATTTTTTTTTTTAACACGTATTCCTCAAGAGTGGAGTTGATTCCTGATATCGCAGGAACATTTATCTTTAATGAAATTGAAGTTTTCTGTTTCAAAATAATAAATTGGCATCTGGAACGGCTGGATGCTCCGTTTGTTCTAGACTGTATGATCATCGGAACAATTTAGAGTTAAGATAGTTCATAAATCGGGCGCTGACATATCTGTATTGGTCACAATAAAAAATATGGAAGAAATAATCACCAAAACAATATTATTGCAATTTCTAGAGGTTTCTCTATATAATATTTTTATTATTATTAACTAAATATTAACTAATTAGCTAATACAAAATTTCTAAAAATGAACAAATGTCTTGTGGTTTGCAGTATGTCCGCCGCAGCGTTACATCTTCGCGGTGATGGGTTTCTTTGCCATCGCAAACGCTTACACGATGCGATCTGCCTGTCCTTGGCCATCACCGAGATGGTGACCCACCACTCACCATCCAACAGCTCCAAGAAACCGGACCCTGACGCTTGTCCGTCCAATCCTGAGGACTTCCAATCCCCAAGCATGGTCAGGACACTAGAATACACTAGGTTTCAATCTTTGAGAGTAGCGTTCTATTCTACACAAGTCTACACTCTGTGAGAGTATCGCGCTAATCAAAAGCAGATTACAACCTGTGAGATTATCGCTCTAGTATACATTAGGTTACAGCCTGTGAGAGCAACGTTCTGTTCTACACTAGTCTACACCCTGTGAGAGTATCACTCTACTCTACACTAAGTTACAACCTGTGAGAGCAGTATTCTAGTCTATACTAGTTTGCAGCCTGTGATAGTATCGCTCTAGTCTACACTAGGTTACAACCTGTGAGATTAGCGCCCTACTCTACATTAGGTTACAACCTGTGAGATTAGCACTCTAGTCTACATTAGGTATCGCTCTAGTCTACACTAGGTTACAACCTGTGAGAGCATCGTTCTAGTTTATACTAGCTTACAGCCAGTGAGAGTATCGCTCTAGTCTACACTAGGTTACAACCTGTGAGAGCAGTGTTCTAGTCTATACTAGTTTGCAGCCTGTGATAGTATCGCTCTAGTCTACACTAGGTTACAACCTGTGAGATTAGCGCTCTAGTCTACACTAGGTTACAACCTGTGAGATTAGCGCTCTAGTCTACACTAGGTTACAACCTGTGAGAGCATCGTTCTAGTTTATACTAGCTTACAGCCAGTGAGAGTATCGCTCTAGTCTACACTAGGTTACAACCTGTGAGATTAGCGCCCTAGTCTACATTAGGTTACAGCCTGTGAGAGTAACTAGGTTACAACCTGAGAGAGCATCGTTCTAGTCTATAATAGTTTACAGCCAGTGAGAGTAGAGAGAACAGCATTGCTATTCTCCTATCCTTAGGTTTTCCACGTTTCTACCAATTCGACAGCCAGTCAGAATCATAATCATACTAATAGTTATTTATTCAAATAATTTAAATATAAGGAACTCTGATTTCTTAAAAATGAAAAAACACATACTTGTATCACTCTTCATGCAAATGGATTTTATTATGTTCCTCCTCAACCAGCACACCCAGAAATTTTTAATGGGGATTTTGAGAAGTAAGGTCATGGATATGTATTTTAAGTGGAAATAATATTTTTTTACTTATACTTACTTTCTATTTACATGCTTGTGCACTGTTGGGTAAATTTAATGGAGGTAGGTACATTTTCTTTAACTGTCAGCTCTATTTTTTTCCCCCATAACGCGTAGGGCCTACACACACGTTTGTGAACATCTGTGTGTGTATGCAAAAATAAATATTTATATTTATCTTATCATGTATGTCATTATATTAAATACATAATTATATTACAAAGAGAATACCTTTAATATTTTATGGAGCTTTTCTGTCTAATTAAAAACATTAATAATTTCTAGTTTCTATGTTTACATTCATTTTATTGGATTACAACAATGAAATTGTTATGTATTTATAAATCCTTTCATTTACATACATATAGTGATAATTTCATATGTGTAATAGGTATTTACATGTGTGGTCATATATAAATAGTTACTAAAGTTTGATTTTTATAAGTAGCCAGCTTCCAACCAACATTGATTGAAAGTTAATTAAAATTTGGCTTTCTAGAAATATGTCTTATTTGATTTATTAATTAATAAGTGCATATAAAAGTTACCAAATGCTTCCAATGATACTTCCTCATGGATTACCAGATATTTATCTCTATATCAGTACTAAAGGAACTAAGACTGTAACTACAATTGTAATAATATTTTTATTTACGTCATTGTGGCACCATGAATTTCCAGTTTTCAAATAATGGGTTTTCAAATGAAAATAAACTTTAAGCATATGTTCTTGAAATATCAGGTTCTGCCAGGGTCAAGAGTGCTATTGTATTATTTTCTAACATCTCAAAGTTCACCCATATTGTGATATTTTAACTTTTGTTTGACCTTTAAGTAAATATATATCAGAGTAGTTGGCAAACAAACATGATAGAGGAGGTTCAACAAGATACAAACATAGGTATATTAGATATATTTATAAGTACAGTGTGAAAATAATACAAAATTACCCATTGTTGCAGGCCGGTACATTTGACTGGGATGAGAGAACGCAAGGATTGATCCTCAGCTCCTTCTTCTGGGGATACGTGGTGACCCACTTGCCGGGAGGGATGTTGGCTGAGAGGTTCGGAGGCAAGTACTCTCTGGGTCTAGGAATTCTTAGCACCGCAGTGCTTACCCTCCTCACGCCACTGGCGGCAACCTACGGAGGCGCCAAACTGGCTCATTCCCGTACGGATCCTTGAGGGACTCGGGAGGTGAGACTTTTATATTATTTCATCATTATTAGTGCTGAGTGAGGATAACATAAATTACAAATAAATAACTAGTAATAAAGTAAAGTGTACATTTAAAATAATCAGAATCTGCTTTGGTGGGTATGAGGTCAAACTGTCAAGCTTGTTTAGTCATGTTTTCCAATGAGGGGAGGCTTTGAATCCTGGCAAGATGTTTTGAGGCTTTTTAAAAAGAGTTTTCCCCACTCTATCTCTATGCATATTTAGGTACTTTTCTTCTTAATTCTACCTCCTCATCCCCAGCCATTAGAATAGTTATATGTATATAACCTAAACGAGTGGTAAGATGAATTAAGGTTCAAAAAAAGTAATAAAAAAAAATAGGCCTAATAAATCAAAGGTTACATTTTACAAAATAAAAATCAATCAAAATTAAATTGTGCATTTAAAATAATTAAAAGGAGCAAAACAAAAGTGACTAGCTGTTAAGACACAACAATTAAACTCACAAGGTCAAAAAATGCATACTATTGATGAAAATTAAAAAAATAAACATTAAAAACCTTAATTAACTTGGTCAGGAAAAACATTTCAATCAAATAGTATTGAATAATTATTATTACTTGCACCCTTACTATTTTCTCTTAACTATTCCTGATCGTTTGTAGGTATATTTTGCTGCAATATATTGCCAAGCAGGACATTATATTCAAATTGTTAGCAGTTTTGTTGTTAATAAAATTTGTAACAAAAATGACTCCATTACATTTAACCCACACAGAATCACATCTGCTCTAGTAAAGAGATTCAAGATAGCATCATCCTCTGAACAATTATTTATTTATTTTCCCCAGGGTTCTACTTTCCCAGCCATGAATGCACTACTTGCACAGTGGGCCCCTCCTTCAGAGAGAAGCGAATAGGATCCTTGGTGTTTGCTGGTAAGTTTCCCTCCCTGAAAAGAATCGTAACACACTCTTAACTGTGTTACACATACATAACTCAAGGGGTATCAAAATATTCAGGAGGTACGATACCTACCACTGAGATATATTAATCATTAAATATTTTTGGATTAAAGTAAGTCTGATAAACAAATTATCTGTTTCTTTATGTGTTATCATGGACTTTTATGAGCCTTTATTTTTCTCTGTAATCGTTTTGTCATGGTTATCACTAAACTTTATTAACATTTGAAACGGCTGTTTATAAGCCACAAGATAGCAGGTATTTGTATATTTTATTTTTATAAAGCGCTAGAAGGATTGCACGGGCTATACAATAACCCTAAAAGAGGTACACGCCTGGTGAAATTTAGGAAAACAGTGTCTATTAGAATATTGAACAATAATTAACTTATTTTTTAAGCAAAACTATCTATTTGCTACCATCATGGTGGTGGCTATTGAAGTTAGCTCAACTATTTATTTTAGGGGTTATATCAAAAGAGAGGATGGTTTCAAAATATGGTCATTTTGATAAGGTTTGACCTAATGGCAGACTCTGATCCAGGATTGTGTTTTGTCTTGACTATCGGCACTGATTTGTCTTTAACATGAAGTAATATTTTAGAAAACATTCTAAAGTAGTTTAAAATAAAGAGTAGTAATAATTAAAGTCAAGACTTAGATAGAATGCTCTGGAAAAAACTATAACAGAATATAAAAATAATTGTGATTTAATGAATTAGACAGTTTCAAGATTGGTAGATGTATTAACTGGCATTAAAATTCAAAAAGATTGATTATAATTTGTTCTAATGAACAACAAATTGTCAAATATGAAAATTTTAAATTAATATAGCATCATAAACAGAACTACAACATAAGTTGACAACAAATCTAAAATACAAGTATTACATGTTAAAAATGTGTTACAAAACAAGGTACCATAAAGTAAGGACAAACAAAGTTTAAAGTTAATTATGTTGTAAATAAATTTTTATAAAATTAAAATTTGTAGGTTAACATCTCCATTTTAAATTCAAATAAAGTTATTATGTGTTCTTGTTACAAAGATTTGACGAATATAATATAGAGTGGAACATAAACAAGGTTTTAAGTCAAATATGTTAGTTTAAAAAATTATGAAATTTTAAAGTGATGTATAAAATCTAAGCCTTATCTTATTCCAAGTCCCATTACTCCTTGTGATATCAGCACTCGAAAGATGCTGAATTATATTCTTCCGACAAGTTTCGGTATTTAATATACCATAATCATGGATACAAGTCGTTGAGAGAGAAACGAGATGTGGATACAACTGCGAGATGTTAACTCACTTTATGGTATCCTTGTTTTGTAACATATTTTTAACATGTAATAGGCCTACTTGTATTTTAGATTTGTCGTCAACTTATGTTTTAGTTTTGATGATGATGCTATATTAATTTAAAATTTTCATATTTGACAATTTGTTGTTCTTTAAAAGCAAATTATAATCAATCTTTTTGAATTTTAATGTCACTTAATACATCTACCAATCTTGAAACTGTCTAATTCATTAAATCACAATTTTTCTATATTTTGTTATAGTTTTTTCCAGAGCATTCTATCCAAGTTTTAACTTTAATTTGTCATGAAGTGTTTTTTAATTGTTTCTTAAGCACATGCTAGTGTAAATTATTAATAATTCTCAGGCCTCGATTATAATTGAAAATATGTGTTATGTCGGGCTTCTGTGAAAGACTTTCGTTCATTTCTCAATGGAACCAAAACATAGTCGATTTATAGTGTGAAAACGGAAATGACATAAGTGATTCAGAAGTCCACCAATGTGCTAACCACATTTAAAAACTTTTTTTTAAATAACAAATCTTGCGTTGAATGTATCATTAAAAGTAGCCTGTCCATGTTAACTAATTGAGTGTCTCACGCAGGTGCTCAGATCGGCACAGTGGTGAGTACAGCCCTGAGCGGGGCCCTGCTGCACTATACATCGTGGGGCTGGCCGAGTGTCTTCTACACGTTCGGGTTGATGGGCGTCCTATGGTTCATTCTCTGGGTCTTGCTGTGCTACAACGACCCCAACTCTCATCCCTTCATAAGTGATGAGGAGAAGAAGTATCTGGATGAGACTTTAGGGTCAACCGACAGAGGAAAGGTATTGCATCCACATGCTTGTTTCTAATCTTAATACATAAATAATATATATATATATACACACACACACACACACACACACACACACACTCGCATTTCTAGAAATATTTTTTACATGAAATTTCCTCAACACTTATTAAGATTAGACTGTTTCTTGAGTTGCTAATTAACAATAGATGGGATAAAGTATACTATATCATAAATCACTGAGCTGCTAGTATTTATAACACTTACCTCCTTGAAATATAATTTAACTTGCACTGTTGGGCACGCAAACAAAGGCTTCAGTCTTGTCTTGTCTAATGTGACAGGATTGAGGTTCGAATCTTTGCCTAGTGTACTGAGGTGTTTTTCTCCTTATTTAATGGTTTCCCACTCTCCTGATATCCAACTACTGGTATTTTTTCTCTAAATTCTACCTTCTTCGTCCCTATTCCATTAATGTGAATGTGTGGATAGTACAGATGGCTGGTAAAATGCAAAGCACAAAAACATAAGAGAGTGTAATTGTCTTATATATATCTGTTATTGGCAGGACATGACTCCGGTCCCTTGGAAAGCCATACTCACCTCTGTGCCTCTTTGGGGGCTCATCGTGGCCCAAATAGGTCACGACTGGGGATTCTTCACGATGGTTACGGATCTGCCCAAGTACATGAGGGACGTTATGAAATTCAACATTGGACAAGTATGTAGCATGTGGTGTTAGTTATTTGATTAATAATTCTCATTAACACCTTTACAAGTTTTCTGATAACTATGCCTACTTCTTTAATAACATTTAAAGCTATATATATATAACTACCATATAGTGAAAAATGAAGATGAAGCGAATCATTAGAAAGGCAATGGGGGATTATATGTTTAAATATGGAATTAGCTATTTTTAATGGGCTGGTCTTAGTTAAAATTAATACTACCTTATCAAATAATTTTCTAAGGTTTTAAAAATTTTAAATCTAATAATTTTCATGTGTGTGTGTATATATATATATATATATAATATTCTAAAGGAAATATCTCATCTTACAATATTTTTGGTCTTAACTAAATTTATAACTATTCAAAAGATAGAAATTTTATTCAGAAAAAAATAATAGTGTTTGAAATAAATTATTTGAACATTGTTTCAAAACTAAAATTATCGGTCTCTACTAATCACAATACTGTAACTTCCCCCTTTTATTTGGGTGCCCCGATAGCCAACCCTAACTACTATACTACCGGGACACCCTAGGGGGTGTTACATGGGCAGATGGACCCCGAGCGGTAGGGGTTGGGATTGATGGTATGTGGGGAATGAGGCTAGCAAGTTTCTCCCAATGAGCTGTTTATTTCTCCAAACAGTTACTATGCTCTACATCGATATTAGTAAAGTCCCCGCGACGAGGGAACACTCACGATAACGGAACCCGTGACACTCCTTACGGACCCGGGATCGACTCTCAAGCTGGTGTGAACAGACTAGACTACATGTTAACTAGTTCATTATCTCTCAGCGAGCCAACTACACCTCCTTACAGCACCGCTGCCACGCAACAACTTCTCGTGTGTTCTTCTCACACACATCAAGTCGATCCCAGTTCTCACGAGTCAAAGGTCCATTCATCGCCAGAATTCGCTCGTCAACAGGATGAAGCTATATGAGCTAGAGGCCGTTCTCAACAGGAAGGCAACCCAATACCTTTGACTACCAAGGAAATGTGTCAGCGTGGGCTAACTTCCTGCCAGAACAAACCTTACATTATTATGCTCTTACAATACATTATTTTGAACATTAATTTATTTTTTGAAATACTAATATTTTATAATATTAATGAAGATCTAGCCACCAATTATTTCATTTTTCTAAAAAAAAACTTACTCGCTTCTAAAATAAACAAATTGATTACCTTCGTTAATATAAATTTAAAATGTTTCTTTATAGTACACATATTTCACATTTCTCTCTAATCTAATAATACTTTATCCTTAAAGCAGTAAGATAGTTGTTAATACTAGAGTTGTGATGAATGTCCCTCTTGCAGAACGGATATCTTTCAGCGCTCCCGTATTTGATAATGTGGTTTGTCTCACTGGGATCTGGCTGCGTGGCTGATTGGATGATAGCTCACAACAAACTCTCCGTCACCAACACACGCAAGATCTTCACAACAATAGGTAAGATTTGTAGCCGAAGATTTCCGCAAGTCCAGCATAGATTCTGCCTTAAAATATGAGTGAAGAATTACACCTGGGCACGGGACGATTCCTGGATAGTTCAGTGGTTAGAGCATTGGCGTACTAAGCCAAAGGTCCCGAGTTCGATTCTTGTATCGAGGTGTTATTTTTCAATTTTCAGAATATAAGAGGTAAGAAGCAAAGGCATAGAAAGTTAATTATTCTAGAAATGATCCCCTAAAAAGTTAATGAAATATATAAATATTATTTTTTAACTATGGGTGTGTGCATGTGTAATATATTTTAAATTTAATAGATTGATTGTGGCCACTGCATATAACCTGAAAGAGTAGTAAGAGTTTGGTATTCTTGATCTGTTACACAACCTAGTGTAAATTATTTTCAAACAAAGTTTTGTAGTTTTAATTGTTGGATAAGATACTAAGAATCATATCGTATTTATTTTTACATTCATATATGTGAAACTGGTATCGGACACCTTAGCTCAGTCGGTAGCATGTTTGTCTACTGAGCTTAGGGTATCAGGTTCAATTTCCGGCATGGCCAAAAAATGTATCAACAGTGAACTGTGGGTTTACCCTCACACAATGATAAATTAACGGCCAGGGACTGGATGCTGTGCGTGTCCTAGTCTTAAGTTAGTTTATAAGGCATATGAAGATATTACAGGCCTGCCGAACAGGTAGTGGTAAATTTATGGCTTGAATAATAAAACTGGGGGTGACCTGGTGGTCTAGGGGTAAGGTGTCAGACTTCTATGCTGGCGGCCGGGGTTCAATCCCCGGTCCCGGCAAAGATTTATCTGATTACCAAACCCTTCCTTCACCTCTGACAAGACATCTTGTGAAAGTGAGGAATGCCAGGTCTCCACCGTGGTTCGGATTCCACGTTAAACTGTAGGTCCTCCATTTCATCTCACAATCACCCTACCATTACACATTAGCGTAAGTGCGTATAACCCGAAAGGGTAGTAAGACGCGGTGCTAATAATAATAATAATAATAATAATAAAACTGACCTAGACCATAGGCTGGAAACAAAAATTCATGCAAAAAAAAAAGTGGAACCACTACTTTAAAAAGTTCATCAATTCCAAGGCGGGTTCAAACCCCCATCACCACTCTCACCTTACCACACCCATGGTAGAGATTTATTGATCACTTTTGAAATATATGCCATACAAATGCTTTTAAATAAGTTTGGTGAAGTAAAAAATCATCCTTATTCAGCTCCATTGCTTACCCTTATCAGGATCGGGTGGGTTCAAAAGTAAAAACACATTTACTCAATCTATATGAATGTGTATCTGAGCAGAATGTTTTGTAAAAATGGAATGATAGATGATGAAATTGAGAAACGGGAGAATGCATCTCGGAGAGTAGTTGGATGTATGTGGGCTATTGCAAAGAATGAAGTAGTATCGATAGAAGCAACGATGGCAGTATATAAGAAATATGTTAACGTGTATTAATTTGTTGTTGAAGTGAAGGAAGTATATAAGAACAGAGAAGTGTGAAGAAAGACAGTGAGGATGGATTAAGTACAGAGTTGTTTTAGAGCTATATGCACAGTTTCTTGCATATTCATAAGGAAACGGCGTGATTAGGTGTATATATATGTGTGTATATATATATATATATATATATATATTCAAGGACAAGCTTTCACTGTCATAGACAGCTTCTTCAATTCAAGAGAATAGACTGATGTTCTTGGTTGGACTGTAAGGCTGACTGTCAAAAGCGATTTTTTTTAAATTTATGATTTCACTTTATAGATGCCATCACTTGAATTAAATAGATAGATAGAAAAACTATTTTATCTAAACAATTTCTACTCCAGTATCACTAAGGTAGATGTGCTGGCTATCCCTCCTAGTTTATGCCCCGTATATCTTAAATCTTAGTTATAACTAATTAATAGCTACCAAATTAGGCTGAAAGTGAATATTTTCTAAAAAGAACTAGTTGAGGTATAAAATGTTGAAAAATATTTTTTTTTTGTGTTAGGTTAGTATCTAGACATGTATATGGCTCTGAACTGAATGTTTTACAATCCCTGCAATAAAATGCAGACCCGAATGTTCAAATTAGTTAAAGTTGAATAGAACTGTCTAGAGTCAACCTACCTTCTCAGTACCAATAATTAAAAAATAGTATACATGTGCTGATACTGTAGAACTGAAAAAGAAGCATTTGAATATTCTGCTTATACTTTATCAGCTCTTAATGAATATTGATTAATATTCTGATACATAGAAGAAAATAACATGTGCTAATACCCAGTAGTGAAGATTTCAAAGTCACGGACAAATATTTACATTATTATTTATTGAACTATTTTAAGAAATATTATTTAACATATTTCTAAGGTCAATCAGAATGTTTAACCATGAATTAATTTATTATAACAACAATGATTAGAAGCAACATGAAGTAAATGTTGTATATAGTTTCCCGCTGCAGTTTGGCCCGACCAGTAACCAGAGATCTTTACAAAACTGATGCTAGCTAATTTTTATGCAAATAACATTAAATTGGTCAGATCATTATAACCACTTAACAGTTCAAAGAAAGTTAATTCAACTATTATTTCACTTGCTTCAGTGGCTGAATGGTCTAAGGTGACCGACCCTCTAGTGTTAGACTGGCCTGCTGAAGATGGTGAGATCAAAGTTTGAATCCCGGTCAGGTCTACTGAGGGTGTTTTTTCCTAAATGGTTTCCCACTCTCCTTTCACGAAAATGCGGGTAGATTACCTCTAAAATGCATCCTTCCTCATCCCTGCCCCATTAGAGTAATTATCTTTTATATGTATAGCCTAAACAAGAGGCATCAATAAAAACTATGGTTTCAATAAAAATATAAAATAAAAAAAACAGAATAAACATATTTTTAAAATCTCTTACAAATTTATTATTGATCTTTATTGTCACAAAGTTATCCTTATTGTTACAAAGTTATTAATTTGGTCTCTCATCAAGTACTTCTAATAAATAAAATGTAATTTCTAAAACTTTATTTTTCATAACAAATTACAAATAAAGCCTGAATATGTTCCCTGGTTTACTATAGTGTTCCCTTTGTCATTGATATTTTTGACAATACGGTAACAATAATCATTTGTATTGATGATAATTAATAATAGTGATCATCTAGGTTAAGGATGTTGAACCTTTTTGGGACTGTACCTAATATGTCGATAATTTTCAGAGACATTCTTTTGTTCGCTCTTTAGAATTTTGAGTGGTCAAATGGAATATTGGAGTATTGTATCATTATCATCAGCTGGAAACAGTTCCTTCAAATATTCATTAAGAAACCAGTTTTCTCAAATTAAAGTCATAAACATATTTCTAAAGTTTAACTGATGTTTTATTAGTATACAGGCTAAGGTGTAAACATTATCTGACTTGTTTTTCCAGTGACAGGGTGGTAGGCATTTGAATATTTAAGAAATGTATTGAGGGTGATTATTCCTGAATGTTAATATATTCTTCTTCTGTGTAATCGATTAAACATTTCCTCTAAATTCTTCCTTACTCATCCTTTCTGCATTAGTGCATTAGTGCCCATACAGATAGTGAGTGAGATGTGATGCACGATAAGGCAATTGTTTATTAGTATTTTTTTTAAATAATACTCTGACTGAACACGATTAAAAGTGGCGCAATTTTGGAGGTATGTGTGACAAGGCCACTATCTATTCCCTTTCTACTTTCTTAAATAACTCCACCAATTAGCTTAGTTGAAATATTATACATTACTCTCAAAATGATAATGCTCATTGAAATTTGTTTCCTTCCAATAAAAGTCCAAATCACTGTTGTAAACAGCCTCCGTTGGTCCATCTATTGGCATCATTGCGGCCTCGTATGCCGGATGTGACCGAACAGCAGCCGTTGTGCTGTTCACTATAGGCATGGCGCTCATGGGCACGTTCTACCCTGGTATGAAGGTGAATGCACTGGATCTCAGTCCCAACTATGCTGGGACTCTCATGGCCATTGTGAATGGCATCGGCGCTCTGTCTGGTATTATCACGCCGTACCTTGTAGGGGTTCTCACACCAGATGTAAGTGCCAATATTATTGATATTAGTGTGTTACTTTTAAACAAAATTAGAGATGAGGGTTCTATCGTAATGTGGCTACAACTTGAGTTGATTTTGTTTTAAATCTTATAGATATTTCTTTAAAACAAGCTTAATATTATTACATAAGCTTGAATTGATTGTTAAGTCCAAGACAAATTAACCAAGGTGTATACTAGTTTTCTTCAGATAACACACACAATTATGAATAACTTTATGTCAGGGGGCGCAAATTCAAATGCTTTCATGTGCCAGACAGGTTGTTTAAGGGAGTGAAGCAGGCCAGGCATAAGTAAAATTAACTGACAAATATAATCAAACCTTCTAGTGTAAGCACGAAATGTGATACAAAAATTGCAATATTGAATCTATTTTAAACTCAATAATAAAAAATATAAATTATAAAATGAAAATAGTAAAATATCAAATCTCTCTTTTAAAAAATTTATTTGTTCTTTGATTTGTATTAGGACTCCTGATACTTTTCTTTGTTGGTAGTTTCAAATTTAAGAGAGAAGCTCGAAATATGGAATTTTATTTGAAATCCTTTGATTTTTAATGTTGGCTACTAACTAATATAATTGTTTTTAAAATAGCATTGTGTTGGCCAAATCACATCCATGGGTGTTCTGAATATAGTCTGTAGGCCGCCGTTTGCAACCCCTGCTTTAATTCTCGCTAGTAACAATAAAGCCTAAGGTGATAAGTTTTAATTTTGGTATTTTTATCACTAAAGGATGTGTTCTGTTGGGTATTTAATAACCCGTTTGCCCCAACATATAACTTTTGTAGGTAATACAGCTCAAACAGTTGGTCACATCTGGGTGTGGTTTTTGTGCATTCTGTTTTATAAAACAATATCATTTATACCAGTGGAACCATTTTACAATATTAAGAATAAAAAGATAGCTATTCTAAAATGTTAAAACTCACTCCCTGATCTTGATTAAATAGTTGTGTCAAATGAATAACTAAGATGGGATTTCTAGTTTAAGCATGGTAGTGTTTCCCTAATATGCATAATTGGCTGTGAAATTGGCTCTTAAGTGAGACTTATCAGTCACAGTATATTTCATTATAAATTAGAGTTGGATCACATCCACTATTTTACATATTCGAATCTCCAATGTACATTCAAATCCCAAACCTCGAATCTGAATCCTGGAAAAATGTATGAACATAGGAGGAAATATAGGCCTAAATATAATATAAAATAAAAATAATAACTAAATATTCGCATTGTTTCTTATAATCCAATTCATTATAACATTCATACATTTAGTTAAGTGTTAAATTATTGGTCAGAGGCCTGGATGTTAAGTTCATCCTATTTATTATAATTGGTTCGAACCACCAATAAGCGATATTAGAATTTCCAAAACAAATTTCACTTGAAAAATTGAAAATAATATTTTTTAATGATTTGAAGTCTTGAATTGAAAATTATCTCGAATATCCAAAAGAATTTGAGGGCCCAACCCTACTATAAATGTTAATTGACAAGACATATAGTTTCGCTAAAAATTATTAACTTTATACATGTACAGTTCATGATGACATGTACTATACAAGAGTGGCTTAGGGCCAGTGATGCACAGCCCAATAATGGGGCCTCCTCAGCCCTTCCATTGCTTAGCTGGTGAGGTATTAAGGTGGGAATGCAGGAAACGTGAGAAAAGGCCAGTGTTTTTGCAAATTGTTTAACAAAAATAAAAAAAAATATTGCTTCAATATAAATAGAGTCTTAATTTTCTTCACATAGGTGATATCAACAGTTGTTTAATATCTGTCATGAGCATAGCGGCAATAGATGAAAAACTTTTTAAATCAAGATAAAAATTTGTCATTAAATTCCAGGACATCCTTGACAATATTCAAGAAATGTTTATATCACCAGGTGAAGAAAATTAAACTAGTCTTAATGAAGCAATATTTGATTTATTTTGAGCCAAAAACCTGTTTTTATGTAAAAACTGTAAAAACAATTACATTTTCTCGCATCCCCTACATCCCGATCTTAAGACCAGGTAGTTGAACCAGAACCAATAACCAAAATTAAGTTATTTTAGAAACCAGAACGGAATCCTAAATAATTTGCTTAGGAATCAGATTTGAAACTCTAAAAATAATTTGTTTAAGAACTGGAATTGGAATCAATATATGTATTTAGGTTCATAATGGTTCTTATCGTTCTTAAAGGTTCAATCACTTTAATTCGTTTTTTAAATTGTATTTCATACCCTTTTTTACCTATACTTTATTTTACTTTGAAATTCCTACTTTATTTTTCCTGTTCTCAGAAGATTATAAAAGTGTCAATTAGCTCTTAGCAGTGAGCACTAACAGGAAAGATTATTGTCACAATGTACAGGGATTTATATATATTTTCACTCTATAAAGCAAATGAAGATGTATTTAGCTCTGAGTGACAACCAATATGTTTAAGAGGGGGAGTAGTGAGGAATGAAAATACACCACTGTGAAACCCGTTTTAGTTAGATAATAAGAAATAACATAAAAGTATTTCCACCATTTATGTGGTAGTTGGCTGACCAGTTTACATGATGTCAATTGCTTCATTGCTGCATGGTCTATGGCCTCACTCTACTCAAATAGACTGGCCTGCTGATAGCGGAGTAAGTCGGGACTTGAATCCCAGTACAAGAAAATACTGCAAATGCAGGAAGATTACCTTTTAAAAAAATGCTTTTCTCCTCATCCCTACCCCATTAGAGTAATTATCATATATATATAATCAAGCCTTTGGATTTTGTAAACATAATGTGTTATCTAATCTGAACCTCTACTTAAAATTATATGGTATTGGTATTCTGTGGTGCCCTTAGCATGTGCTTATATTGCTTGGTGGTTAATCCAGGCCTGGTATTATATCATACATGGGAGAAAATACAGAAGAGAGAGATAGGCGCAAATAAAAGAATATAATAATATATTTTTTAATCTAAAATATAGATCTGTTTGCTATAAAACTTACTTACGAGGGAGTTCTATGTAAAACCATGACATCTAATGTTTGCCTTGTCTATGTTGATCAGAGCACTCTGGTCCAGTGGAGGCTAGTGTTCTGGATCTCTGTGGGAGTGTTCCTTCTCACTAACTTCGTCTTCGTGTTGACGGCATCGGGAGAGGTTCAACCATGGAACTCCCATCATTCAAACAAGGCAAAGAGGAGAATGCCAATACGACAACAGAGTCCAAAAACGGTAAGAATGAAAAAAAAAGTAGTATTTATTTATTTTATTTACTACCCATTCGATTTATACGCCTAAGTACTAATTACGTTAATGAGTTAGGAATTGGGAAAGTTGAATATAGAGGAAGTTAACCCACATTTGCTTAGAAGGAGAATGGAAAACCATTTAGGAAAATCCACCCCCAATTCACCCGAGTGAGATTTGAACTTCCATCTCCCTGTCCTTGGCAGTCTAGCTCAACACGAAACTAGTGTGTTAGCTAACTCTATCATCGAGGTGTGTAAAAACATGTAAAAAAGTGTAACCTTCAAATCCTTAGGAATATTCAAGGATTCGAGAAAATATCAGATTAATTTTTTTTTAAATTTCAAATAGATTTTGTTAACATCGCTTACTTATACATATGCTTATTGGTGGTTTAAATTAACATAATTAATGGTGTAACTTGTTACCCCAAGCTATTAATTTACCACTTAAAAGAATAAATGTTATAATAATTAATGCATTATATCTAAAAGGTCAGTATTTAGTAATTATTTATATTTTCTATGACAACTTAAAGATTTAATGTAGTAAAGTAAATATTCCTCTAATGTTTAAAATATTTTCTAAGATTCAAATTTGGTTTTGAGATCCAGGATTTGTGGGTAAAATCAAGATTCAGACTAAATATTCATATTTGTAAAATAGTGTACACAATCCACCTTTAAAAAAAAATAACCCACAAAATGGTTGCATGTAAGAATGTTGACTTAATTAAGCACTGAAATATTTTAAACAATCCTTGAAACAATGTTGTAACTTAAGAGTACATGGAACATGCCAAGAGATTAGTGACAAATGACAATAACTATTAAAAAAGCTGGTTTTTAAGTTAATTTCACCAAAATATTCCGAAAATATTGTTTCATTGACTGCCAAATAACTTTATATTAATTGATATAAATTATAAAATTATCGGAAAACATTGAGTACATTATTTAATTAGTTTCAAAGAACATTAAGTAAACATTTATACTTTTTGACACTATTTTTTTTTTTCAGTTTCACATGTTCCACCTCTTGAAACAAATAGTGGAAAAGAGAACACAAAGTTGTGATTTTTGATCTCAAGATGTATCGCACGAAGAAACGAAGTAAATAATCACAAAGCACAAATTGAGGAAGTGGGTTGTTCTCATAGACTAGTTTAATTTTAGGGAGTCTACCCAATAGGATCACTCAATAATCAATTAAGTGAAGAGGATGATGAAGCTTAGCTCCTCCCTGCTACCGAATAATAGCAACTTCACTCTAAAAACACTTAAGGATTCAGTTAAGTTGGACAGCTTTAATAATATAATGTATTCGAAGAAATATTTAGTGATATTATACTTTGGAAGTGAAGGGCCAATCTTGTTGAAATAGTCTTCTGTATATATAAAAAAAAAGACAACTATGTACATATTAAATATGTTTAAATCTTAAATTATCAAGGATTCATGCTGTCACTATTTCATTTGCTAACAAATATTGGGTAATACAAAGGAGTGCATTCTCTTAAAAAAACACGTAAACTAGCCTAGAATGTCAGACTAAAAAATAAGAACCTTTACTGTGAATATAAACCTTTTTTTTATCATCTCCATGGTAAGTGAATCTTACAAACAGCAAAGTGGAATTTTGATCTGTAAAAGTTGTTGTCTGAACAAATCGAAGTAAGTACCAAAAGCAGATAATAACAAACTTTTTTAAGAGTGTCCTTATTGGTTGTTTTATTGAAAAGGTTTTGATAAAAATAGAATTTAAGGACTCATAAACAATGTTGTACTTCCAAGGAATCTGAACATAATCTATTATTTTGAAGAAAATCTTCAATAGCGATATTTTAATTTTTCCTAGTCCAACAGGTAGATCACATTTCCACAGTTTCCAAGATTGATGGCCTTTTATAGAACATAGCTAACACAAAAATAGGCATAGGAAAGAGAGATAGGAATTATTAACAGATGCACGCATAAGATAGATTAAAAAAAGAATACAATTTAATGAATTTATACTTTAGTCCTATATTGCTACCACTTGAAGGAATTCAGTCACTACCATACAATCCCCCAGCCTAGGTTTCGTTCTATCAGAACTCTTCAGGATGGAACACAGATTCCTAAAAGAGATAAACAAAAATCAAAAGTGTGGGAAGGGGGGGGGGGAAGGAGATAAATTGCTTAAGGTGTTAACTGTCTTGGGGGATAGTGTAAGTTTGGTAGATGTTGTGATTGCATGAGAATTACCATATCATTCATAAAACTGTCAATGTTTTCTCTAGCAACATAACAAACACAGGGTGGCCACTCTAACTCTAGAATAAACCTTGGGCATAGTTTCCTATTTTCCTGGCAAAATAAAATACTTGTCTCGATTTTTAAAATGATGTTCCTCTGACTGTGAGACTTTGAATAAATGGTTTTGAATGAAAATGTTTGGTAAGAAGTGCTGTGCATGCCACCAAATGTTAGTACTTGAGCAAGTATTCATAATATACTCCATTCACAGTAGGAATTACTCTTTAAAGGTCTTTTTTCCTACCAATATCCTACTATATAATAGATTTCTGGTAGGGAAAAAGGCCTTTCAGAAAAAATTCCTACGCTGAACAGACTTTAAGTATTTCTACCCAATGCCTAAACTAATACATTATTGGAGTCTTACCAAATTCATCACACTGCAACCTCAATTATGTTTTAAATCACTTTACTTCAAGATGGGTATTTGTTTAAAAAAAAAAATTAATCTCATGTTGGTAGACTTTGTCACAAGCCACTACAGGAAGAACCCCTTCATCTATCCTAAAAACATTGATACAGCCATTAAATTACTTTTGTATTTATCACACTTTTTTTAAGGTCTATATTAGAAAGTCATTATTTTACTTTTGATTTGTGCTCAGCCACAAGTATAGAGTAGTTCAAATAAAGAGTAGTATGTATACAAATGTGCCACAACAAGTGGCAGCAGAACCTTATTTGTAAATCAGGGGAGAGGGGCGTTATCAAAAAAACGTTATTTTTAAAAAGTTCCGTCCCTCAGTCAAACATGGGGTGCGGGAGTGTAAATTAGGCTCCTCCACAATATTTTTGAAGTGATCCTCATTTTTTTTTTTTTTTTTTTAAATATGGGTACCCTTAGAAAATATTTAGAATGGTTCTCACCCAGAAACTTTCTGAAAATTAGATTCCTCAAGAAGCTACAGTATTTGAAATATTTTCTTAAATATGAATGCCCTTAGAAGCTACTTAAAGTGATCTCCACCTAAACATTTTTGGAATATCAAATATATCTAGAAACTATTAGAAAGAATCATTCACTGTAATTTTTTGGGAAATCGGGTGACTTTTGATTTACTAAAAAAGACATGTTGGCAGCTGTGTTGGTGCTAAAAATGTCAACTAGTGTGATTTTTCTTGAAATTTAGTATAAAGGTAAGTGAAAAACCATCTAGCTTATTTTGGTCACATTTTTAATAAAGGCTTTTAAATTTTTTATTTAAATTTCCTGACAAAAGACAAAATTCAAACACTTTTCCTGTTTTTTTTCGCCTGATGATCAAAATTCAAGCATAATTCCCGGTTTTCCTGGAGTGGCCTCCTTGAAACACCACCTATCTATTAAAGGCCATCACATCTGTAGCTTTGAAAATCTTATCTACCAGTCAAAAAGTACCTAATAGCAGGATCAATATGTAGAAATCCCCACATAAGCATTAAGGAAAAGAATGATCATCACTATGACACCAAATGAATTCCAGTCACCTCACATGTTTAAAGATTGAACCTTTATTATGTGCTACACCATCAAAGGGCTTAAATGTGTCAAGAAAGAATCCTGCAATCCATCATAACTTAAGAGTTTGAGAACTAAATCTAGACAAGCCCAGTCTTTCTATAACTCTTAAAGAGGGAACCCATTATGAACGGCCACCACGGTGCGGCACTGGCCTTACTACATTGTATAGAATTCAATGGAATGCAGCCCACTTGGAACACCGGGCTCATTTCGGCAATGCCTGGCGCATAAAGGGAACGGCCTGAATGCTTCCCCAATAGTTAAATCTTTTACCTCAAGCAGCCAGTACGTCTGTAACCACGCATAAGTGAAGTTGTTTTCCTTGTGCCTTAAAACAAGTTTGTGTTTGTAAGTGATAATGAGTAAAGATGAACTTCTTATAGAAGCTGTGGAGAGAGTACCCATGCCTCTATGATGTATCTGATCTAAGTAGCCACGACAACAGGAAGGACAACACATAACAACCAATATCAGAAAATGTTGATACTTTGATACTTGTTAGATATTAAATGCACCCACAATTTATGTTCATAGCCCTTTTTTTCATGCTCTTCCTCCTTCGCACAAACTGCACTCACTAACTCCTCTTTGGACGAACTCTCCATTGCAATTGGGACTTGCAAGGAGTTTCTACAAACACTGGCCTGTATGGTGCCATGCGTAACAAGTGGGTTAACTACGAGCTGAGTTGCACCAAATTGACCCGTGCCATGTTGGCCATTTCTAGTGGGTTCCCTCCTTTAGTTAAAGTTCAAAAGTAAAACAACTAAAAAATAGGACAGTCATAATGTAGTCCAACCGGTAACAGTGAGGCAAAAATAAAAGATAATTAATTCTTTGCTTACTCTCTACCTAAAGATGTTAGTGTCTGAAAGTTAAATGATGATATTATGTGTGTTTAGTTAAATATTGTGTTTTATAATAGGTTTTTAAGCCCACTTAACTTCCACAAAGATGTGCTGGGATCTTATTCCTTCAATTCTCTTTTATTGTCAACATAATTGGTCTTTTTAATAGGGTTGTGCTAAACATAAAAAGTTAAAGCTAAAGTCACAGGTTTAACACCAACTTCAACAACAAACAAAATAAAACAAATAAAAATGCAAAACAGCAAAAACCAAATATTCTTCTATGTTAATAAAATCATTAGTTTATGTATCTGTCTATCACAGTGGTTCTCAACATTTTAGTGACACCCACCCTTTTCACCACATGTCAGAATGTCAATCCCCCCTCCAACATTGCCTAACTCAAAAGTTGCATTCTGAATAATATTCATACAAAATTGTTTATGCAAAGTCTGAAATATTGTAGTTTGAAGGGAAAAAAAATAATATTTTTTAACAGTTTTATAGTCTTAATCCCCCCCTTCTTGATTGAAAACCACTGGTCTATCATGAGCGTTGCACGATATATATCATACAGAGAGGTCTGAAATTTAAGAAATTATAGTAGTCTTTTTGTACAAACATGTGCACCTCAAAGCCAGAATTTTAAAATTTGGATTTGATTTTTCTAAATTAATTAAAAATTAGGTCATAAGAAATAAAATGAAGATATATTTTTTTGTTTTTTGAAGCAAAACAAAAAGTGTTGCCCGGGGTAGCCAAGCAATGCATTGCACTGTTACCTCGGGCAAAGCCGGGTACTTCTGCCAATATACAATAATTATAAATAGTATACACTTGCAGAAGTATCTGGCTTTGCCCGAGGTAGCTTGCAATGCATTGCGTGGCTACCCCGGGCAAAACTTTTTTTTACTTCAAACAGAAGAAAAAAACTCTTCATTTCATTTCTTCTGATCCAATTTTTAATTAATCTAAAAAAATCTAATAGAAAATTTAAAATTCCAGACCTCTTCATGAGGTAGATATCACGCAATGCTCGTGACAGACAAACTCTTAATTTTATTAATTAAACTAATGTTTGAATTTTTTTATAAAATTTCTAGAACCAAATTTGGCTGATTGTGTCCAAAATGTAGTTTTCTATTTGATAATTTATAATGGCCGAATACAAAATGTCGTTTATTTTTTCCAAGGTTTTATAAAGTTATTTAATATTTTCTTATTGCTATTCCTTGAATTTTATATATATAATATATGGACAAGTGTTGTATTAGGACGTGTATCTACATAATTTACAAAAAATTGCTGCATTTATTGTTAAAGAGTGTTAATGTTAAACTAATTCCCAACTTTCCTTTTGAAAAAATGTCATGTCTTTTTCAAATTTTTCTTTGGCTTTACTTTTCATGTACATACCCCTTTCAAATGAATCAGTAAAATGAGAACTGGGAAGCTCTGTACTTTATACTTTAAAAAAAGTTTAAATTAGGTAGTCTAATGAGGAGTTGAAACATTATCTTCTACCTGTTATGTAATCAATCGTTCATAATTGCAAGTAAGCTATGAGTAATGACTTAATCATATGGCATTTCTTGAAAAATTTTAACTTAAAATTTTCCTAGTAAATTTGACAGTTTAGTCATTTTCTGCAAGTTAAAGTGTCTTATGTTTAATGCATATTTGATCATTATCATAATTATATTTTATTTTTTTGTTTGTTACTTTGTGCCAGTCCCAGTCAGGGACAATACCAGCACATTGAAGTAGCTTTTTTTTACAGTATTAATAGTTACAAATAAATTATATGATTACTGTAGATAGTCTTATCTGTGTTAAACAATGTGGTTTAGTCAGTTGACAGTTGATTTTATAAATATTTGTTTATGCCTTATTATTAGATTTATATAATTATAAGCTAACACAATAAATTATTTTTTTAACAATATTGTAAATTAATTCTCAATAAAAATCCATAGAAGATAATCCAAATAATTGATGTGTAAACGTTTCTTTCACATTGCTCTTTAAAGAAAACATCTTTTAACTTTTTGAGGCCTACATAATGTTATGTATGGATGATGTTGCGGCGAAGAAGGTGGGACCAAATAAAAGGAACAAGCACAATATAGCTTTTATAGTGAAAATATAAACTCAGCTCACACTTTACAATGATGCCAATGAATAAAAGAACAATGATGCTACCTCTGGAGAAAAAAAAAGTTTGTTGTTGCTCAATCCTTTGAACTAGGTTTCATTCTATCGAAACTCTTCAGGAGAGCGTGTGAAACGTGCAAAACTCACCAAGAGAGTAAAAAATATATATATATATTTTTTAAGAGAAACAAATAAAATAAAACCTAGTTTGAGTAGAGAGGGGCAAGCAACCATTATTACCTCTGTGTACAGTGGTAACAATGTAAAGTGTGAAACTTTGTTCCTCCTTTCATTGTAAAAGTCCATTTTATATTTGTTCCTGTGCCTTATTTCAATGATATTGTTTTTGATATCTTGGATTACTTTATTTTGCTGAATATTTGCCAGAGAAATGTTGAAACCACAGATCAATATTATTGATATAAGCCTAGGTGTATTAACTATCTAGTTGATGTGCAAACAAGTTAACGCTAATGATAAAAGGATTTTTGTTTTGTAATTTAATTTATATAGCTAGGACAGAGCTATGTCACACGAGAAGATTTTCTTGACATGCAAAATTCACTGTTGTCCAAAGTTTTTCCCCCAACCTACTTTATTTATAAAGGTGTGTTTAGACAATGGTTAACATTACAACCATTATTGTTTCCAGCCTGTGGCTATATATTTTACACTGCCGGCTTGCTAGGCCTGTCGTAGCTTCTTATGCCTTATAATCTAACTTAAAACTAGGACAGGCAAAACATCTAGTCCCTGGCCGTTAATTTATCATTGTGAAAGGGTAAACCCATTTTCATCAATGATAAATTTTCAGTCATGCCGGGAGTCGAACCCAGGACTCTTAGTCCAGTAGGACAACTACACTACTGAGTGAGCTAAGGTGTTGAATGATAGAAACATTAAAAAGGGAACAAACACAATATGGCTTTTAAAATGAAAAGAAGAAAAAGTTCACACTTTACATTTCTGTCATTGGACAAAGGGGTAGTGGCTGCCTCTTGAAGAAAATATATTATTGGTTTTTCTATTTTAGGAAGTAATGTTACATATTTCACACCCCTTTCTGATGAGTTCCGATAGGTCGGGGGATTGGGCGGTAACAAATGATTGTCTTCAAGAGGCAGCCATTACATCAATGTAAATTTTAAACTGCAGTGGCGGTCGCTCCATGTAAGCAATGAAAGCACTGCTTGTCTACTTTCAGTGAAATAATTCTTATTATAAAATAAATTAAAATTAAATTTAAAACCTAATAATATTTTTTTCACTTAAAACATTAATATAGTTGTGTGTGCTGCCTTGCATTTGCTGTTTTGTCATTTTCCGTGTGTGTGCACGTGTGTGTGTGTGTCTGCCTCTCCACGAAGCCCACAATGTCTTGTAAGCTTACTAAAAGCAATCTCAACCAAGCCTTTATGGCCCTCAAATGACATGATGGTTGAAAAGGAGGGAAAGAGGCTAAGACCATGCGTGTCTTATAAGTTCCCTCACGATCAGTAGAGGAAGAATGAAAGCAAAGTTTAAACTACCTCTTGCTATAGTGGAATGAAATAATAACTCATAAATACCACATAGTCCTCATTGTCATTGTTGGAGCATGCACAGTGTGAATTGTACTTTAGTTGTGTTTACTGGCATGTCTCGTACAGGTCATAATCTGTTTTATTAAAGTGTTAATTTTATATTTTAATTTAATATAAATTTATATTTTCAATATGAGTGTGGGTAGTGAGAAATGTGTAGTTAGTAAATTATTTGTGAAATCTTTTTCGGGTTTTTAAGACTTAGCTTTTAAAAGTGACTGTTAAACTGGTAGACCAACACTCGATCTTCTGAAACTTACTTTCAGTCATTTTGATATAAGTCTTAACCCATAGATTTAAGTTAATTTATTTTTATGAAAAATTATTTTTTTGCAATACTCCCAAAATGGTCATTTTAAAATTAGTTTATGATTTATAGTTTATTTTTTGCTAACTTAAACTCCCAAGAATGTAATGCAAAAAAATAATTTAAGGCTGCTTGCCCAGCTCCAGAGTCCACCAACCACCACTGGTAAAATGTGTTCTTCCTTTCATTGTAAAAACAATAATGTGTTTGTTTGTTCCCTTTATATGCTTTATTCATCTTTCCTGTGCCTTCTTCCAAATAAAGCAATATATCATATTACATAATTTTCAAGATGTATTGTAATTATGTGTGTATGTTATGTTGATTTTTAAATCTATCTTAAACTAGAAAATTAGCCAAAATATATCATCTTTATTTATAAAATGTAAATTAAGTTGTTTTTATCAAGTCTAAAGAAAGCACAGGAAACTTTATTCAAGATCAACTATTATTTAATATATGAAAATAAAATATATTATATTTCTAATTTTCTCACAATTTAATAAAACGAAGCTTAAGAAAAGCCCATTTGGCAAGTTTCGGTCATTGTTTTGTAAAATTTAAAAATATGTAATAGATTGATACTAATTAATAATAAAATGTACACTATAATATCTATAATAATTGTAAAATGTGCCAGCAACACTTGAAAAAATAACCAAAACATTGTCTCAACTACCCACAAATAATTTTGTAAATACACATTAAATGTTTGTATATATTTTTAATTATCTCTATATCGTACATATAAAGTGTAAATATTTTAAAATGCTTACCAACATTACTTTTGAGTTTTGTATATAGCTTATATAAAAATTCTGAACCTTTTTACATACATAATTAAGTGATTAAATAAAAAGCAGAGACTGTCCAAAGCTAATGGAAGTCATAAAAAGTCATGAATTAAGTTTTATGATCATTAATAATGTAAGGTAATATCAAAATACTAATAATAATATTTATAGTAGGTTTTTATGCATACATTTTTGTATTATTACATCATTGAGAAACAAGAAAATCAAATTAATAAAAATTGCTGATATTATTTATTATCTCAGTTTAAGGAGATATGTAGTCACATTTTTAAATAAAACTGGTTCATTAAATAAAACATTGATATTCACAAAATAAATTAATAAACAATTTATGAATAGTATGCTTTCAACCGTTTTACCAAACAAATTATTTCACACCAGATTATGAATAATATGCTTTCAATTGTTTTACCAAATATCTGATTTCACACGAGATTTATGAATAATATGCTTTCAATTGTTTTACCAAATAACTGATTTCACACCAGATTTATGAATAACATGCTTTCAACTGTTTTACCAAATAACTGGTTTCATGCTAGATTCCGGTGGTAATCGACCGGCAGTTTCTGGAAGATAGAATTCTAAATATTCCCTAGAATTAGATGCTAACTTATAAATAATTGATGTCTTTCTATTTGACACTGGCAAAATTGCTTTTTTTTCTTGCGGAATTTTAGGTAATGATGTGGATATCTTTTTAGATGTCTTGATGGGAAACCCAGAAGTGACTGGTGGTACGGCAGGTAATCTTTGTTTAGCTTTAATAACTTCAATAGTTTTACGGATGTTTTCTAGCTTTTGTTGTTGGTCGGAGTATGAATTCTTGAGGTTTTGAAGTTGAGCTGATAAGCGAGTAGCCTCCTCAATGCTCTCCTCAAAATCTTCCAAAAGTCTTGTCTCAGTTAACAACCCTGCTTCACGACGCAAACGCTGGGATTCATCTCGGAAGTGATCTCTGCGCCTTTTTAGACTGGTCAATTGTTCTCGCAGCTGTAAAAAATTGCACCAAGTTTATATATATATATATATATTTTTTTTTTTCAATCTTTCACTGGATCAACTTCTAAATCCCTCTATATTGATAAAATATTACTAATTTGTAGTATTCTTCAACTCTTAATTTATAAAACCTTTATTCCCAAAACAGGTATTTATGCCAAAGATCACAAGAGAGGGATGGGTCCTCCTAGCCTATTGAACTCTTAAGGAAATTGAAAATTTTAGAATTCAAATAAGTTCCAAATATAAGATTTAAAACAAAATCTTTTTGACTGACTTTTTTAACAAAACTATTATTATGTTAACTGTGGCTTAGCACAACATAATAAAAAAAACTAAGAAATACTCAAATGAATGTACAAAAATATGTTATCATTGATGCTATGATTTATTTTTTCCATGCCTACTAAAGAGTTAATGTAAACAAAATAATGATTAAATTTTTTAAAACATTATTTATAGCTAAAAATATTAATATTAAAAAAGTGGATTCTAACAATCTATACACCTTTTTATAATATGTGTACAATTAGGAGGTCCAATGGTTGAATGATTTTATAATAAATGTAAGTTGATAAAAATAAGGAAAAATAGATTGAATGAAGACATCCCACCTAGACAAAGAAGAGAATATGTGGTAAATCAAATGCATGAAGGTAATATCTTTTTTTTATAAGTCACAAACAAATTGAAATACAAACAGTTTTTATATTATGTAATTAATGCTTTTACTAAACAAAAATAATGAAAGAAGAAAAACATTTTGAACAAAAATCATGATCAAATCATTGTTTCCAGCCTGTGGCCAAGTCAGTTTATTAAAATGCCTCCATTATTCTTCTTCTCACTTGCACACTTGCTGTTATCTGCTCCTCTCATCTTCCTTGGTCTCCCTTACAGTGTTTTTCCTATATATTTCATCTCCATCATTCACTTCAGTATTATCTCCTTTTCTATCCTCATTAGATGACCATACATTTCAGCCTTGCTTCCTCTATATCTCATGTACTCCAACATTCTCATTACATGACCATACCATCTCAGCCTTGCTTCCTCTACTATCTCATGTACTCCAACATTCTCATTACATGCCATACCATCTCAGCCTTGCTTCCTCTACTATCTCAGTACTCTTGGATCCCATTCTTTCCCAGGTAACTTAATTACTAATCCTGTTTTTCCTCGTAAGAGCTAACATGCTCCTCAAAAACTTAATTCCTATGACCTTCACTTTCCTATTCTCTTTTACATTCAATGTCCATATTTCTGCTGCGTGTGTGACGATGGGTACAAAGTACACCCTAAACAACAATTCCTTACACTTCAAGGGCACTTCTCTTCTCCAGAGCAGGTATTTTACACACCTATAGAACAACTCTTCCTTCTGTCCTCTTCTTACTAGACCCTCTCTACTTTTACTTTTCTCCTCAATCATCCTTCCAAGATATTTTACATGTTGTACCTTTCTCAGCTCTACTCCATCCAGCTTAATAACTTTACTAGGCCCTATCCTCTTCCTTGTCATTACCATAACTTCACACTTTGTCACACTAAATTTAATTCCACACTCTTTCACCTCCTCATTCGATTCCTATTAGATGTTCCTGTACTTCCTCTTTCTTCTCTCCCCTCTCTCCATGTCATAAAATCATCAGCAAACATCATGGCTTTCATTCTGTCCTCCCCGAGTTTTCCTGCCACTTTTTTCATAGCCATTTCCATTGCCATTACAAAAAATAGTGATGAAAAGAATGATCCCTGCTTCACTATATTTTTTATTTGGAACCAATTTGTCCACCCATTATCTGTATTAACACAACTCATGTTATTCTCAAATATACTCTTTACTCTCAATATAACTCCTCCTTCCATTCCAACCTCCTCTACGCTTTCTAGACTTTATTTCTATCTATACTATCATATGCCTTCTTCATATCCATTACCAAAGCATTCTAAAATTCAGACCTTATTTCCATCAGCTATCATGTAGCAGAGATAGTCTATTGTAAACCTTTGTTCTCTAAACCCATGATGTTCCTCTCCCCACCTTTGTTCAATTTTGTTTCTTATTCACTTTTCTAGTATTTTCTTATATATACTTTTGTACAGTGACACATCAGCGTTATTCCCCTATAATTCATACACCTCTTTCTGAATCCTTTCTTAAAAACTAGGTACTTTAATTTCCTTATTCCAGTCTTCCAATACCCTGTTCTCCTTCAATATCAATCTCAGCATCTTGTATAACCAATTATAAACATTGTATTCCTGCTTATATTTACACAGGCTATTCATTCCCACCCGATGCGTTTCCCTGTTCATCCTCTTTAACACATTTTCCACCTCTTTCCATTTGAGACCCACTCCTTCCTCTTCTGCTAGTTCTTCATGCTTCACTCTCATCTCCTACCTCTTCCAGGTTAAATATCTCTCAAAATATTCCTTCCATAGTTCCTTTTCTTCGTCTCTCATCTTCATCCATAATATATATTAACACCCTTTTCCTTTTTCCACATCCCTTTTCAATATCGCTGCCCATTTTTGCATCCAATCCTCGCTTCCTGGCTTCATGTATCATACACTTCGCTCTTCTTTTTCCTCATTCGTATGCTTAAAACACTTTCTAAATGCTCTGTTATTCTCCTCTACTGACTCCTTACCTCTGTTGTTCTACCATGGTGTCTCCTTCCACTTTCTCTTATCACTTGTCCACCCACATACCTCCTCTGCAGATCCTCAAAACTTTTCTTAAACCTTTCCCATTCCACTTCTACACTTTGCATCTCATCCTTGGGCATAAGCTTCTTGCCTTTCTAAAATAATACAATTCTCTTTGCTCTTCATTTTTAAGCTTCCACACCCTTATTCTTCTTTCTTGTTTTCCTACTTTTCTCCTACTCCTACATTTCAATCTCACTGTCTGACCCCAGCAATCTGTGGTTACTATCGAGAAGACACTTGGTATCACCTTAACGTTTACATGCTGTCTTTTTATTTCCTTGTCTATAAGAGAGAATAATCTAATAAAAACCTTTGCTCCCCATTCCAACTGTTTCTAATAATAATATGGCTTTTTTCTTAAACAATTTAAAATGAATAGGTTAGTGTTTGTTCAAAGTGTTTCTTTTTGTTTGATAAAGTGTTGGGATATGACTAATTTCACCCACTCAATAGAGCACTCTGTAGGTGAACTTTGATAAACAAGAAGACACACAATGCTGTCTAAGTGTTCCATTTTATTTTGTTTTACTTTGCTTTGTCCTACATAACGAGTAAAGTATAGATGAACTGTGTTATTAATTACAAGGGCTGTTTTTTTAAATAATGACTGTTTGCAATAAAATAGGTATTAACTACTAAATAGTTTTGGGTTCTTTTTTTACTCCGCGTCTATATATCTTCGACTACTTTTCAACGTAGTTTCTGTTATTATCTAAATATTTGTTGTATCATGAGAGAAGTTTTTGTAGACCTAGTCATAGAAGTCTGGCCCACCAGCGATGAAAGCCATTCCTGAACCATTGTTTTCACCTTGTCGTTGGTGTAGAGTTACTTGCTGGCGAGGAACCTTTTCAGATGTAGGAAAAGATGGTAGTCACTAGGTGCAAGGTTAGGGCTGTTGAGGGGGAATCGAGGGGTTATCCAATTGCTGCCAGCCAATAGATTCGATGAGAGCTTGCATTTGAACAGCAGAGTGGGGCCTTGCATTGTTATGAAGCAACAACACACTGGCTGACAGCAGGCCGTGGCGTTTATTCTGAATTGTGCATCGAAGTTTCATCAAGGTCAGCATCTTCGGAACCCATTGATAGCACAACTTGCTGTAGTCCGAGTTTTGTGACACAATTTTGTAGATAACTGATCTTGAAACTTTTGGAAAATGTAATGATAGTGTGGATATTGTGAACAGGTGGGATTTTAAAAGATATGGGCAAGCATTTACACATTTCAGAAATGGCTTTCCTCACTGGCAGCTGACTTCTATGACAAGGGTCTACAAAAACTTATCTATGATATCACAAATGTTTAAATAACGTAAACTATGTTGAAAAGTATCTGAAGATATGTAGGATCGGATTTTAAAAATACCCAAAAATATTTAGTAGTTCCTATTTTATTGTGAGATGGTCCTTACTTAAAAAACACCCCTCAGATTGAGAATGTAAAAATAATCATGCATAATCATGCTTTGTGTTTAAAATATGTATAATGTATTCAAACCGTTAATTGATGTTTTCTTACCATTTTCAATAGGTTATGGACCCAGAAATGTTTATGAAGTTCTAGTGAAAGTTTAAATAGAAGTTATGATTGTTATTTCATGATAGTATGTCTGCAAACACTTCATAGGTTTGTATTGGTTAGCTTCTGATTCGAATGGACTCAAAGTCGTGCTTGAAATGTCATCAATTAATGTTATTAATTATAAAATAGATTTATTAAATAAAAATAATTATGATATATGGGAAATACAGGCAAAAGCAGTCCTCATTTGTAGTGGACTTTGGGGTTATGTGAGTGGTGACACATCAGTACCTGCAGAAGAATCAGATAAGAATAAATGGCAGGAATCCAACACACATGCCAGGTCAGATATATTGGTAATAACCCCTAAATAACTGAAACAGGTGAAAGACTGTGACACATCTGAGTCATTATGGGACAAATGGAAAAGAGTTTACCAAAGTCAAGCTCCTGCTTGACTAGTCCTACATAAGAGGACAAAGATGATATAATTATCCACCTATGAGCTCACAGATGCTGTAGATAAGCTCTAAAACATGGGGTTAGGGATAAATGACAATTTGTTGGCATAATTATACCCTACAGCTTGTCCCTGCCTACAAACATCTTCCTATAGCAATTGTAACTAGGGACAATTTACTGATTTATAGCAAATTAAGATTATGGAGGAATCAAATTCTAGACATTAGGATGACCTCAAAGATAAGAATGGAGATGCATTTTTTGTCGAAAAATTCAATAAACCCCATCACAAAGATTTTTGATCGGGTCCAAGGCAAGAAAAATAATAATAGAAGTAACATAAAATGCCAGAGATTAAAAAAATCTAATAGGACAAAAGATTGCTGGTTAAAAAACAAGATCCTCCTTCAATATTGAAGAATGTCTTTCAATAGATCTACACCCATCACCCCCCATGAAGTCTGGTTTGTGCTTGGATCAACCTCACACATATATTAAGACCAAAGGAAATTTTCAAATCTTTCCAACTCAATTAACCAAGGCATTCTTAATCTCACATTAGAGGAACACACAAAGTCTTTCAAGTATTGGCCTGGTCAAAATTCAGCTTGATGATGATTCAATAGTAAATTTACCTGAAAATATACATGTACCGAAATTGACCACAATCTTCTTTCTGTTGAAAAAATTACTGATAGTGTGTTATTTTTAATAAGGATTGCACTCAAGTTGAGGCCGATCATTATAATCTTACTCTAAAAGCAATGAAATATAATGGTCTATACTATTTTGATGGAAATATGTCAGAAATTCCCAAAAAGTAAAAAATTGAGTTGTGCCACAAAAAATTGGGTCACATAAACGAGTCTGATTTAAAATTGGCCAAAACATAATTTCCTCAAAATTTTACATTTCAAAACCAATTAAAGTATTAGTGATTGTGAATGTTGTATTAAAAGAAAATTTACAAGACTTCCTTATCCCACTAGGGAACAACCAAAAATCGTAGACAAACCGGAAATAATACATTCTGATGTTGTAGGCCCCATGCACATGCTTCATGCTATATTTTGTTATTTTCATCAATAAGGGCAATCACTATACCAAAAATATATTTCCTAAAAATAAAAATAAAGTTTTAAATACTTTTAAAGAATTAAAAAATAAAGTAGAAAATATTACAGAAAAAAATATTAATTATCTCCAACGTGATAGTGAAAGGGCAGAATATAGAAATTTTGAGTTTTATCAATGTTATCAGATTGCGGAGTTAAAAGAGGATCACCCCAGTAAAATGGGTTGGCCAAACGTAAAAATAGATATTTGAGAGATAAGGCTAGATGCCTACTAACGGTACTAGAATCCAATATGCCCCACTCATTTTGGGCTGAGACCATCTATTGTGCAAATTATTTATTGAAATGCAGCCCAACCAGGAGTGTGAAAGATGAAACTCCATATCTAAAGTGGACTGGTCATGTAACTTCAGTTCATCCACTTCAATTTTTTTGATATAAAGTGTTTGTGCACTACAAGGACTCCAACAGAAGAACATTTTATTCAAGAGCCAAAGGAGACATCTTTGTCAGATCTAAGGCCTTTTGAAGACCTATTGTGTTTGAGTGCTATCCCAATGAAAGATCTCCATTGCAGGAGATGTTTAAATAATTAACAAGCCTTACTTTAACTCCAAACAAGAAGCCTCAAGTGGTGATCCATTATGCAAAGTAATCTGTGAACAAAAATCTTTATCACAGAAAAAAGAAAATAGAAGCAATCAAGAGGTTTCAATAATGAGAAATTAGGAAGATTTATAAGAAACTAATGTAGATGCAAATGAAAGAGAATACATCAAAGAAGAATCTGAAGATAACTTTGAGGAATAAGAAGTTAAGGAAGAAGGACAAAGATGTTTAAAACCAAGAAATATAATTAGACCACCCGTTGGGTCAAATGATTATGACATGTCGGCTTATGCAAAATGAGTCAAGCTATAGAAGGAACAGATGTGGAAGATTGATATGAATTATGAAGCCATAAGAAATTAAATCAAGGACCATATAAAACATACTTGGTAATCAATGACAAAACCAAATGGAGATAATGTCATATGTTCAAAAATTGTACTAAGAAATAAGCACAAACAAAATGGTTATCTTGAGCGGAGAAAAGTACATATTGTAGTTCAAGGATTCTTACAAAAACCAGGTCTTGACTTATGGAGAGATGTATGCCTCAGTCACCAGATGAAGCTATATCAGAACTCTTCTTGGGGTAGCAGCCTATGAAAATTTAAAAATAAATCAACTTTATGTCTCAGCTTTCCTTAATGGGCATATAAACAAGAGAATACTCGTGCAAAAATCATAATTTCTAGAAAAAGATCCTCTGCAACATAATGTATGAAGAAAGTGAAGACTCCACCATGTTCAAATAGTTTAAGAAAATGCTTGAAGAGCTACGCAAACCAAATGGTGAAAAAGTATGTCGCCTTAAGAAACGAGACGCCAATGGTTTTGTAAGTTAAATTCCAAGATTTTTAAATCGGATTCATCCCTGCACAATCTGTTCCATGTATCTACATTATGATTAAAGGGGGAGAAATAATGCTGGTTGAAATGTATAAAGATGACGTGATCATGCATCAAATAGCCAGGAAAAAATAAATCGAGTAAAGAAGGAGCTCATGGACGAATTTGAAATGAGAGATTTGGAAATTCTCTAGTATTATCTCAGGATAAAATGTGACTGCAAAAATGGGACTATTTCAGCTTCACAGAAGAATTACATAGATGAGATTCTTCATAAATTCAATATGGATACATGTGATCCTGTGAAGACTCCCATGGTTCCAGGACTAAAATTTACCAAGGTGTCAACTGAAAACCTACCAAATTTTCCACAGCAAAATCTGAAAGGAGCCCTTATGTATCTAACAACAGGTACAAGACCAGATATTTCTCATTCGATAAGTTATTTAAGTCAATTTAATAATTGTTTTTCTAAGGAACATTGGCATGGCCTTAACAGAAGCAGCAAAGGAAGCAATGCATTTGAAGCAACTGCTGAACAACAAAGAATCTTCTCAACATGCCCTCCAAATATTTATGACAGACAACAGGTCTGCTTGAAATTATACAAATATTGCAATAATAAGTTCTTCGTTAAAGCATATAAGTATAAAAGAAAACTTTATTCGGAGAAGGTTAAAAACGGTGACGTTGTTACATACAAGCCTTCAGAATCCACGGAAGCTGATATTTTTACAAAGGTCTTAGTAAGCCTCAGACACACCATGTTGTGTCAAATTGTTGGGCTGTATTCTCAGCTCTAATGAGTGAGGGGGAGTGTTGAGACTTGACTAATTTCACCCAATCAAAAGAGCACTTTGTATGTGAACCTTGATAAACAAGAATACAAACAATGCCTTCTAAATGTCCCACTGTGTTTTGTTTTACTTTGCTTTGTCCACACAACAAATAAAGTATAGATGATATATTTTATTAATCATCTAGAATGTAAAAATAATCATGCTTTGTGTTTAAAATATGTATAGTGTATTTAAACTGTTAATTGATATTTTCATACCATTTCAATATAAAGTCAATAATGATTAAATATAAAAACTTTATTGCTTTATTTATGTTTTATGTGTGTGACTCCTCCTATTATAAAAGACAGAAGGAAGAAGATGTTACCTTTGTTAATTGGATTCTTCCCACATTCTATGGGTGGGATTTTTTTAACTGAATTTTCAATTATTAGTTTCATCCACATCAACTGTTTTTCAGCCTGTGGTCTGATCAGTTTAGTATAATGCTTCCATATTCCTTTATCCTTCCTCCTTTAGTTGCTTAAAAGTTTGTGTTCTTATTTTTATCAATTTACTAAATAAAACCTTTTAATGTAACACATACTATATGTCCCAGCACATGTTAAGTTTTATGGATACTCTCAACTCACAAGAACTGCGTATTAGCTTTGTAAGTTGAAAGATAAAATATATAAGAATGATAATTTTATCTTTTACTGACAGTTGAAAAGTAACTTTAAATAGTTAGTCATCTACTTTGCAAATGTGTTTTATTACTTTGGCATGTCAAGTTGATTCACATAACTTCATAAAGTGATAAAACACATCTGTAAAGTGGATATATTTGAGACTGATCTTGTTAACATGTCAACTTTTATAAAATGAAAATGTCAAAGTCATTGTTAGACCCCCACACACATTGTAGCCACAAGTTTTTTCTTGGTCTAGTTGAGTCAAAAACTGCAAACAATGTGTAACTTTAATGAATATCATGTTTTGATAGATATAGAACAGAGTATGTAGACATATATTCCAAGCAACAACAATCACCCTCTTGCCAATGTCAGTGTTTTGCTTTCTTCTGTTAAAGAAAGGGACTGACAGTTGTTATTGTTTCTAATACTCCCCTTGTACTTTTGAATAATCTAATACCATTATTAATCTTCAATTATTTAAATTATAGATGTAACGCTCAAATCCAAGATTCCTCAAATATTATAATATTTGAGAGATTCAAGATTCATAAAAAAGTACCTCGAACACAATAATTATGAAAACCTTGACTTCAAATAACAATTTTAAGGTGTAAATGTAGGGAAGGTGAGAAAAGAGCAGTATTTTTGCAGTTTTTTTTATAGCAAAACAGTGTTTTGGTCAAACTAATCAAATATTGCTTTTATACAAACATAGTTTAATTTTCTTCACATGGTGACCTCAATAGTTGTCGAATATCTGTGTTTAGCATAGCGGCATTAGATGACAAATTTTTTAAATGAAGAGACCTTAAGTAATTGGTAAAAGGAACTATATAGACTCGTTTAGTTGGATGAATAATAAAATCTCAAAAAGTACAGAATTGTATTAATATAATTGATTTACTAAAAAAGTGGGGCAAAAAAATAGCATTTGTCAATGGCTCCAAGTCTTAACCCACCCTTTGCCGCATATTTAGCAGAGTGATCTAGCAGTTCCTGCAGCCATATTTCTACTTGTACACTCTTATCCGGCACATATTTTTATTGCTCTCCTATTTTCTCCTTAATTACTTTATTCATAGTCATAGTATAGCATTGATCTGGTGCTTCAATTTGAAGTATTCAAGACTGGCTAAAAGTACAGTGATTCATTGATAGATGACATTACAATAACTTATTGCATTGAAACGATAATTGGAGGATCCGATTTGGATTTGGTTTTAAAAATAAAATCTAGGATTCAGATATGGGTAATATAAGATTCAACACATCTCTAATTTAAATATAGTCAACTGTATTTGAGAATTGAACCTGGGTTTGATTATCATGACCAGATGTCATTTTTCAACTATATTTAATTGAATGTACCTCAGTGCACATTGTATCCATACTGAAGATAATTTCCATTAACAATTAGTATTAATATGGATTATATTTAAATTATTCTTTTATAAGAATAAGAATAGGGCAGCAAAGGGAGTTTTTATATAGGTGTGTAATAGACATGCTATGGAGAAACAAAGTTTAAGGAAGTACTGTGTAATGCTTACTTTGTACCCATAGTCACATATGCAGCAGAAACAAGGACAGTGAACATAAGAGAGAATAGGAAAGTGGAGGCCATGGGAATGAAGTTTGTGAGGAGCATGTTAGCTGTCACGAGGAGAAACAGGACAAAGAATTAAGTTATGCGGGAAAGAGTGGGAATACATGAGATAGTAGAGGAAACAAGGCTGAGATGGTGTGGGCAAGAATGAGAAAGGAAAATAAAGACTACCAAAGTGAATGATAGAGATGAAGTGTATGTAGGAAAAAGACCGCGAGGGAGACCAAGAAAGAAATAAGAGTAAATAACAGAACCTGTGCAAGTTAGATGATAAGAATGGTGGAAGTAGAGAGGAAGATTGAGGCATTTTACTAAAGTGGTCTGGCCACAAGCTGGAAACAATTGACAATAAATAAAATCATTTTAACCCTTTGGGATATTTAAAATTCTATATTTATAAAAAAACACTATTTTTTAGACTTTGGATCTGAATTATTTTTTAAAGCCATTATTCCAGTGATTTAGTCAAATATGACTAAAGGAAAACCGAACAACCAGATCCCAAACAATTAATATACCACTTAGACCTACTCAAAAATAAATGCACATTTCAACAAACAAATAGTAATGATTTCTAATATTTATAGAAACTAAAGAATGTATTAAATAAAATTAAAATTAAAGGGTAAAAAATAACATTTTGTATATTTGAAGGTAAATTTAAGATTCAAATTCGAGTAAAAGTAGATTTGAGCTATCTTTACTGTGTTGTAGTTATGATTCTTATAAAATACAGTAGAGCGTCGGAAATCCGGATGTCAAAAATCCGGAGCGTCGCAAATCCGGATCGGCGGTGAGAGCAGGTAGGGGAGGTAGTGAAAGTTGTTATTGAGAGTTCAACGACTTAGCCAGTCACCTCCCCTTGGTCACGTGTTCGGCTCAGTTATGTGCTATCATTTACAAACTTTACAGCAGTGGTGAAACCTTCGTCGTATAGTTTGCCTTGTGAACTTGACGCAAGGGAGTGGTTTGAAAGTGATGGCAATGACCCTGGTTATCAGCATTTGAATGATGACAAAATAGTTCATAAGGTAATTGAGGACAATGATAATGGAAGCAATGTAAGAGAGACGACGATGAAGAAATGGATGCTGAAGAAGCTGCCGGTCCTTCACACTCAGACGCCTATGAAACATTCCAGACAGCTATGAACTGGTTAGAGAGGCAACCTGAGGGGACGGCGACACAACTCGTACTTCTTAAAAGAATGAGAGACATGGCTGCAAACAAACGTACGTCAAGTCTTGTACAAAAAACAATTAAGGACATTTTACCTAGTAAGTTTCCATTAATTACTGTAGATTCTGTTGTTCTTTTCTAAAAAGTATTGTAGAGTTACTAATCTAAATTACATAATGTACATGTTCTTATTCAATATACTTTATTAAAATATTTTGTGTACTGTATTTTTTGAACCCTTCAGCCTCTATTTTGCAATACGATAGACTCCCGAGCGTCATGTATCCTCTAGTCAATACATTACGTATGTATACAGTTATTGAAAGCACATTTGAAAATCCGGACAATTCAGTAATCCGGATGGGTCCCGGTCCCTATCGATCCGGATTAACGACGCTCCACTGTATTATATTTCTGCAGATTTAATCAGATTTCAGACCATATGCAGAAGCGTATTTACACTATTGGCCCACTAGGAACGAGCCTAGGGGCGGTGGCTTTAGAGGGCAGCACATTTTGGATGACATTATTTTAATTATAATATTTTGATTTTAATAATTATGTTTAAAAGCTATTGACTAACATTATCAAAATAGTTCAATTTAAAGTCAGAATGACAATATTTATTTTCAATAAACTGTACTTTGCAATCGTTTTGTAACTGAGGTCAGTCTCCCCTTCTTCATAATGTAAGCTCAAGCTACTGTATGGCAAGTACAATGTACATGCCTTATTATCTTTTGTAGAAATCTTTTCTTGAATACTAACTTCCATCCCCCCCACTACCGTCACCCTAACACCTCTTTACTCCGAAACTTCCTAAAGACCTTGGCAAAAAAAAAAATTGGATGGGGGAGGGGGAGCGGGATGGGCGCATATTATGATTGTGCCTTGGGGCGCAAATATTTTAAATCCGCCACTGAATGTATGAAGATGTTATTTCTCATATGCACAGGACGCTAGACAAAACTATTCTCGAATGGCCTGTTAAATACTTACAAAGGTAACCTCAGCATCAGTGTCGTTAAGCCTCTTAACTTTTTCATGGATATCTGAGGTTGTGGCATCTGCTTTCTCTCTGACATGGGCCAGCACCTGGATGGAAGATGTTGCCTTCTGCCTGAGTCTCTCAAGCTCCTCGTCTCGTTCCTCAATCTTCTCAAGGAAGTTTTGTTCTCCATGCGTAGCTGCTCATAGTCTATCAGGAACAGGTCATCACCGAATGTCTCGATGCTCTTCCGCAGTTCCTCCTGGGCAGTCACATGGTTGCGCAGTTTCGTGTATTCAAGTCTTATCTTGCCCACCTCCTTGAACTTGTTCAATTGTCTAGATACCAGCCGTTGAACTATCTGTGAGGAGGATATTAGTTTATAGCCATGAGTGTATGCCTTTTATGATACAATGATTAGAGAGCTTGACTACACACTGATTTAAGTTGGTTTCTAAAATAATTGGAAAATTTAAGAATAATCTAATCGACAGACTCACACTAAGAAAATATCCAAGTAGGTCTGGCCAATTCAATTTGTGGGTCACCTTGACGAACTACAATATACTATGGGCTTCACTTAAAATAAAACTATCTTTCACAAAAAAAGTATAAAAAATGATTTTACTTGTTCATTTTATTATCAATGTGATATTTGCTTTACTTTTCAATCACACAATTAAAAAAATCAACTTCAATATTGGTAGTTGCATGTATTAATTGATTTTCATGTGTCTTTGAAGTTTGAGATTTAGTTTTATTAAATTCATTTTTGAAAAGAAAGTTTCACAAACATGTTATGTGCACAATTTTTTGTGCAAAAAAATAATCTTGATTTGGGATACTTTTCCAATGACAAATATGTTTTAAAAGTTGATTTTTGATGTTAGTGAAGTATAGCTGGTCTAGTATTATATTTATTGTTATTTATTGTGCCTAGTGCAACTAGTGAATGATTCTCCACTGATGTGGTCAAAAGTATTAAAAAAAAAATCATCTGCCGTACCACAAAAAATAATGTAGTTTGGCCAAGCCTGATCTAAACCAATACAATCACGCTGGAGGTCTGTTTTCTTAATGATTGATTTCACCTTTTAAAAAAATGCTTGCACCCAAATTAAATCTCCCATGTGACAACATCACAAATCTAATTACAAAGTACATCCCCAAAGAAGATAACCAAAGAAACCCAACAGCCAAATTAATCATTATCTTTCTAAAAAAAAACATGTATTGCTTCTTGGCGAACCCCACAATGTAACTTTTTGGGAGAAAAGAAACAAAAAAAATCCAACAATCAGATCTATAAAAAAGTGGGGGGGAGAGGGGGAAGGAACTGACTCTCTCCCATTAAAGAAAAATAATCTATGGTAATTAAAACAACAAAGTAATCAAAGCAACCCTACTAAAAACACAAAATAACAAATTAATTAATTAACTAATAGGTATTATATTAACAGTCAAAACTGAACAATTTGTTTATATATTTATTCTTCAATTTAGGAAAATAAATATTAGTTGACTGTTTAACAAGTTGGAGTCTAAAATCAAGTTTAAAATTATTTTCTTTGGCTTTGTTATACATGGAAGAAGGTACAGGAAAGGTGGATAGAGACATGTACCGGTAAAAGGAAACAAACTAAAAATATGGCTTTACAATGAAAAGAAGAACACAGTTCACACTTTACATTGCTGTCACTGGACCAAAAGGTAATGGCTGCCTTTTGAAATAAATCAATCGCCACCCCAAGTCAGTGGCGGCTCGTGAGCAAAAAAAATAGGTGGTGCATAAATCCAAATATTCTGAACTATGCTATAGACACTTTTTATATAGGCCCTACCAATTTAATATATATCTATACATAATTTTACTTAGACTAACATTTTACATGTGTATATATTATAATATACTTAGCTGTAGTTGAGGTACAATTATTATCTTAAAATAAAGCCAGTACAAAATTAATAAATGGAAAAATTGTACAGCCAAATCTAAAGAACTGTTCATCTTAAAAACAGTGTTTCATGCTTCTTATTCATTCACTTAAATTATTTAAATCAGCCATGCCTAAATTCGTCTAGTTAGTGGAAAGCAGAACAATGTATTTTTCACATTTCAACCACATTGCCAGCCATGTTTTTTGTAAGTTTCTATGTTAAACTTTACAGTAAATTCACAATTTTTTATCAGTTTTTCTAGTATATTATTTGGTTTAGGTCTACCAAGTTTTTTAGTTTCTAATTTTTCTTCTTGACTAATGAGTATACCAACTTTTATTTTTAACATTTTGAACAAAATTAATGTTGATATAAAGAAAATCAGATTAACAATTATTATGAATTAATAAAAAAAACTATTTACATAAACTCTTCTTTATAAATAATTAATTTTGTGAGAATTAAGGAAGAATAATTAATTGCACTTTAAAAATTATTAAAGTTTGGTACCAACACTTCAGTTACATTAATTATTCCAGATGGTTGCACGCACCCACAACATAGTAGATACAGAAGGGCAGCGTTATCAGTTAAGCTTACAAGTGGAATAGAAAGAGAATGATATGCGCAAGAGCATAGCCAATTTAAAGAAATTCAATCTAAATAAATATATTGATCCTCTATTATGTGTTATTATTTAATTAAAATAAAATGAAATAAGTACTATTTTGTGTGAAATTATAAGCGGTGTACTTGCACATTCAAAGAGGAGTTGCCACTGACCCTAGCTCCCAAACTATGTTTCATTCTATCAAAACTCATAAGGAGAGAGAGTGAAATACGAAACAGAACTTCCTAAAAAAGGAAACCAAAAGAAATAAAAGGGAGAAAAAGGAAATTAGTAAAGAATGATGGGACACCTAGATAGTAACATGTAAAAGAAACAAATAACAAAATGGAATTTGAACAAATTCCAATGATTTAAAGTATTAGCTTGCTATGCATCATTTGCTAGTGACCGACCAAGAATAACATTCCCCGAGTGAGCCACCGAAACTCGACCTAAGAGGAGTTTGTGAGTTTAGGAAACTGTAGAGATTAGGTCTTGTAATATCATCCTGTTCTTACATGTAAATTAGTTTGTAAGCATCTATTTGTATCTTTTAGGTTTTTTATGTTTGTTTGTGCATCTTATGAGGATAGTGAAGGGTGCTCCCTACAGAAATGCCTTAGGGACATTAAATTCATGCTTTTGGAGAATCAGAGATAATAAACAATACTTTGATATTCAGAGATGTCTTCCTCAAAAATATGAGGGAAGTGCCCTTGGCCGTCTGTCTCAGGTTTCCCAACCTTAAAGGATAGCCTCCTTGGCCAGCTGCCTCTACATCCTTGCCCTTACAAGGAAGCACCCCTGGCTGCCTGCCTCAACATTTCCACAAGAGTCATCAATCTAATTCAAGCACCTTTCCATTATACATTCAAAGGGGAAAGCAAAAATAGGGAGAAGCCACTGACACCTGCTACTCCTCAACAGGGGCGACCCTAGGGTGGTGCAAATGGTGCGACCACACTGGGCGCCGTCATAGGGAGCTGGGGGGAGATTGGGAAGTTGGCGCCGATAATGCAATGACAGATCGTCTGCGCAAAAAATAAATCCAAGCACCTAAATACCACTTAATACCTACCCACCAAAATAAATTGTATACCTAACAACCCAGCTTGCTGTTCACATATTATTTTAATAAACTAAATATCAAGAAGAGTTCATAAACGCAAGAGCTTAATCCACACAATCCAGGTTAGTTTTTATGTATTATTTAAACACAACTGTGGAAAAACTTCTGTCTTTCATAATTAATTTGTTCAAATTATAATTAAATACTTGGTGATTGCAAAATAATAGTAGCTGAATGAAAGTTGCAGATTTTATTAATAATAAAAGGTAAGGGTTAAAAAAAAGACGACAAAACTGCTTTTTAAATAATGCTTTAAAAAGTTTAGATTTTTTTTATATCATGTTAGTAATTTTGGTAATATTATAACTTGTTTGTAGTATTACTTTCATTTTAATTATACAATCGATTTACATAAAAAACAAAATGAAGCTATTCAAAAATTTCCAAATTATTAAAATGTGATAATAGTTGCAAGATCTTAGTATTTTAAGAAATTTGTTAAAGTATTACTTTCTATTATTATTTATGGAAGCAAATAACTGTTCATTAAATGAAAACAAAGGCAAGCAAAGAGAATCACCTATTGTCAAGTCCAAAAAAACAGTTAAAACTTAATCAAAGATAAGTTAACTTGTGCTTCGATTTTTTTTTTTTTTTTTTTTTTGTTCACCCAACTTATGTAGGAATGTACTATCGCTGTGTTTCAAAGGTATACACATACAGCGTCAAATTCACAACCAACGTTGTAGAAATGTTAACGAGTTGAGGCCAATATGTACATTTATAACCTGCCTAAAGTACATAAATAGCAAAGATTGCATTATTGTTACCGACTGAGTCGAGTCATTGGTAATTTTATCTCGAGTTATTTGAGTCAAAAAAATCACAACTCGTCCCATCACTAGCACCGCGCTGGCCACGCCTCTTTCCTCAACTGCCAGGCCTGCGGTCATCATGGCGTTCATTTGCGTGCAGGTGCATATGTATTGTGTGGCGAGCTCTGAGTGAAATCAAAACGTTACTTATTGTCGACAAGCTATTACTGTCATAGCAATTATTCTGTGAGGACTGTGAGTACATTGAAATTTAATTTTGTTATGTAATGTTAGATATTAGTAACATGATGTTAGAAACAACATTATGTTAGACACATTCACACACATGTTAGATAATAATCATACCTAACCTGGTCTAAATTGCAATTTGGAAATCAGCTTTTCAATACATTTCGGTCGAATATGTATTGTATTTGTTGCTTCTATAGTGAAAGTTGGGTGTAGAATTGACCTTAGGTAATTGTATTTTACTTTAGTATCATAAATATTTACAAAGTATTAAATGTGTCCTTTACAGATGAATCATGTCGCTACCTCCAAAAAGACTATCTGGCGCGCAAAATTTAAAAAGAAAATGAAAAAACAGGGCGAAACTGAGAAGGCTGCAAAATTTCTTGCAAAATTTTTAAGAGTTTAGAAATCATCTGAATTGTCATCATCAGAACTAGCTCAACACGCGCCGGAAGAAGACCTATTTCATGGAAGTTCTTTAGACAAAGCCCATGAAGATGAAAGGCAGCATGAACAAGAAGATTTTGCTTTTTCTGGAATGTCATCTGCAGTTAAAAATATTACTTTCAGACATACCAGCAACATCACCTTTTCAAAATGCAAATTATGATATTTCAAAATGGCCGCTCATTGACTCTGCAACCATAAATTAAGTAATTATTTGAGGACCTGTAAGTTATGAAATAAGCAGCGAAAAGTATATAAAAAAAAGGTGGACGTCACTTTTAAAATACGCATTTTCAAAGAGTAATGCCAAATGGAGAAACTTATAAAAGATGGTTTGTTTAGACTAAATCTGCAGATAAAGTATACTATTTTTGCTGCTGTTTATTAAATAAAAGTTCCCACTCAGCACGTCTTAAGACTCATGAAACTTCCCCAGATCACCAGCACACCATGCACAGTTGGATAGAGGCGACAATTCGATTAAAGAACTTCAGTGGAATAAACAAGCATTTACAAAAACAGATTGAAGACGAGAAATCACAGTGGGTGGCTATCCTCGAACGAATGATGTCCATATTATTCTTTTTGGCAGGCAATAATTTGTTGTTTAGAGGAGGCTCTGGATCTGAAACACTATACACTCCTAATAATGATAACTTCTTGGGTTTAGTGCAACTGCTTAGAAAATTTGATCTTGTGATGATGGAGCACCTCTGCCGTATTGTTAATAAGGAGACTAACATTCAATATTTTGGTGAACATATTCAAAATTGAGTTAATCAGTTTACTTGAAAGTGAAGTTCGAAATGAAATTTTGAGTATGGTAAAATCATCTAAATACTTCTCCATCATACTAGATTGCACTCCTGATGTCAGTCACGCCGAACAATTATCTTTAATATTGCGTTTTGTTGACACTAATGAAGATGAAGTCAAAGTGTGTGAGTGTTTCGTTGCTTACAAGCCGGTAAGTGACACTTCAGGATCTGGAGTCACTGGCCTCTTTCTTGATGATATTGTGGAAGAGTTTGATTTGGGTATGAAAGATTGTCGAGGCCAAGGATATGATAATGGATCCAATATGGTAGGAGTACACAAAGGTGTCCAAAGCAGAATTCTGAACCAATATCTACTAGCAATTTTTAATCCATGAATCTGTCATAGCTTAAATTTGGTAGTAGCAGATGCTGCCAAAACATCAGTCAAATCGGTTTCTTTGTACGAATTTCTTCAAAGACTGTTTGTTCTATTTTCTGGATTAACAAAGCGATGGGAAGTGATATCTAAACATGTATAAGGCCTATTGCTGAAAAAAATATGCGAAACTCGGGAGAGTAGATTTTCTAGCCTCGTTGCAGTTTGTTAACACTATCCTTCAATTTGTGACACCTTTTAGATCTTCACGAAGAAATGAATGGCTCAGTTTGCAGCATCAGAAGCTTTGTCCCTGATTCAGAACATGGAACAATTTGAGTTCATAGTTACAATGGTAGCTTGTTATGATATTTTGTTTTAAATAAACATTGAAAGTAAGGCTATGCAGTCTGAAACTATGAATTTACCAAACACTTCACAAATGCTGAAAAACTGCTCATAATTTGTGAAAGAGTACCAGGGTTATTCGTCTGCTCTGATAACAGCTAAGGAAATCGCTTCTTAGGCGGGGATGGATCCTGAAGAAAGAAGAGATTATTCAAGCATGAGGCCGTAGACAAGGCACCAATAGATCCTGAAGAATTGTTTAATAAGAACGTCTTTTACACTATGATCGATGCAATCGAGAATTCATTGGCCATCAATTTACATAACTATCCAATTTTAATTATACATGGTCTTTTATCTACAACATTAAAACGATTCCTGAAAAGTCGAAATTGGAAAAAGCCTGTGCAGATTTAGAATAAAATCTAACCAATGGGGGAAATGTGACATAAGCTGGTAGTGAATTGGTTAAATAACTTTTAAGCTTGAATTCATTGTTGAAAGATCTTTAATCAGCAGAACCAATAAAAGTTCAACTTATTAAATAAAATGGTTGGCAGGATATATTCTCGAACATGTAGACATAACTTCGAATTTTGCTAACCATACCTGTCACTGTCGCTAAAGTAGAACAAAGTTTCAGTAAATTTAAACTTATCAAAACTTATTTAAGTTCAACCATGTATCAGGATAGACTATCAGATCTTGCAATTTTGTCTATAGTAATATATTATTATTATTATTATTATTATTATATTATTAGATTAGCACCCCGTCTTACTGCTCGTTCGGGTTGTACGCACTTACGCTTATGTGTAATATTAGGGCGATTGTGAGATGAAATGGAGGACCTACAGTTTAACGTGGAATCTGAACCACGGTGGAGGCCTGGCATTCCCCACATTCACAAGATGTCTTGTAGAGGTGAAGGAAGGGTTTGATAATCAGATAAATCTGTGCCGGGACCGAGGATTGAACCGCGGATTTTGTTTATAGAAAATGGTATTGCCCAGGACATGAACTATTCTGATTTAATTAAAAAATATGCATGCGCAAAAGCAAGCAGGAAAGATGTTAATTTAGGCTTTTGAATTAATTTTTTTTTCTTTTTCACTTTTGAATTAATTTACGATGTAAATTTAAAGTATGAGTGATGTGAGCGTTGTCTGAGTCATAGTACTTTAAATAAACCTTTCAAATGAATATTGTTCCTATTTACTGTTATTATTTTTCATTGATACTACTACTATAGTAATCTTCCGGAAGTTTGAGTTATTAATTTATAAACATGTAATAAATGCATATGGGGGAGGAGGGCACCAAAATGAGATCTCGCACCCCCTGAAAAACTTGCTAGGCCACCCCTGCTCCTCAACAATAAACTCCCTCGTCCCACCCCAACTCCCAACCCATTTCCTCACCTTATCTAGGTCCTCAACAGTTCCCCCTTCACCTTTTATCTCACCTTGCCCATGTCTTCAATACACCTGATTTTCATCCCCCTCTACAGACCCCTCCCGCCTAGCAGCTCAGCCACCTAGATCCACTGGGATCACCTGACTTGGGATTTCACAGACATCCTCAGACAAGGCTCCTCAGATGAAGACAAGTGTAATCTACCCTAACACCTAGTGAATTTAACCTCCCCCTCTCACCCACTCCATATGTCCTCCTCTTCTATAACCAGCCCACAACAACATTGTGACATAACAAGAGGGCAGAGATCAAAGAAACACATCAATGAGGAAATATCTACACACACTCAACACCGAGTTAACCAAATGTTAACAAGCTATCCATGTAAACATATTGAATCATAGCAACTTTTTATAGGTTCTTTTGTAGATATATTTACATAATAGGAATAGGTTAAAGAATTTCGGATGTTTGTTTAAGGATCCCTAAAAGAATATAAATGCAATTTTAGATGCTAATTTACAATGTGAAACTAAGTTCATAGAACAGTGTATATTTTTATGTTTGTTACATCTTAGTGCAACAACAACTTCTGACATTCTTTAAACAAGATGAGATTAATTTCTACTATGTTGTAATTTTGTTTGTCTTAGAAGTCTGAGTATAAATTTAGTGCAGTATGATAACACTTTAATTAGGTCTCACTACCTATCCAGGCTATTAGTATATTTACACCAATAGAGTAGGGATGAGGAAGGTATAATTTGGAGGAAGTGTACCACAATTTGTGTGGTGAGGGAGAGAGGTGATTTTTCCTTAATGGTTTCCCAAAGTACACCAAGCGAATATTTGAGCTCAGACCACCTAATCACTGAAAAGTCAGAGCAGCAGATAGGATTGGTGGATTTTTTTTAAGAGGCCCATTGCGTCAGCCCTAAATAATCAAAGTGTGTCATCATGAGTTTTGATTTAGGTGAGCTAAAATACAAAAATGTCTTTGACTAACCTTTTTTCCAAAAGAAAACGCCGACTTTGTATGAAATTTGAAAAAAAAAAATACCTCTGGAGGAATTAGTTTTCCCGTCTTGCTGTTTTTAAGAGCCAAACCGATCTCAGTCTGTCTTGTCATCAGCGCTTTCAATTGGTTGTCTAGTTCAGTAGCGAGCTCCTCTTTCTGCCCACGCAGTTTTGATATTTCTTGATTCATCTCCTGCTTCTCTTTGTCTTCCTCGACCTTGAGAGCGCTATACTCTAACAACCGCTTATTGTACTTTTGTTCTGCGTCCAAACCCATTGGCTCATCTTCTTTGAATATGCTATCTACCTGTGTAGTGTGACAACAACAGACATTGATGAATTACCTTTTGAGTGCGTGGCCAACATCCTTGGTCACTAACATTTCAAGTAGTACATGGCTAACAGTGGAGATGGGTCAAACCCGAATCCTTGTTTTACCAACAAATCCAAATCTTCAACCCAATCCAAATATTTTAAAACATGATAAGAACAAGAAGTTGGGTAAGTTTATCACAATGGTATGATTTATTAGTCTCTTTAATTCTCATTTGGTTTAGGCCTACATTAATTCTCTAGTTAATATAGAAAATAGAAATTGCAACTAAAAATGATACCATTTATCTTTGTAATGTGAAGTCACATTGAGTTAGTGGTAAATTAATTATCTGGGGCATTATTAGTGTTGCCCTACGATTAAATTGGGCTAAGCCAATAGTAAGCATACCATTAGCTCAAAAAAATTCAAATGCAAGATTTTTTAAAAAATCTTGAAAACTCAAATCTGAATTCTTTTAACTTCCTTAAGGATTTGCGGTACCCATTCTGGTCTGACAGCCTTGGTCACTCATAGTCCATGTCTCAATTAAATTTTAATTGCATTTTTCACCAAACTCCCTCAATGAATCTAAATAAAATTCTTGCCACGAGTAATTAACTGATTGCAAGACCCTCCACTGTCAAGCAGAAATTGGCTGCAAGACCCTCCAATGTCAAGCAGAAATTGACTGCAAGACCCTCCAATGTCAAGCAGAAATTGGCTGCAAGACCCGCCACTGTCGAGCAGAAATTGGCCGCAAGACCCTACACTTTCAGGCAGAAATTGGCCGCAAGACCCTCCACTTTCAGGCACAAATTGGCTGCAAGACCCTCCACTTTCAGGCAGAAATTAGCTGCAAGACCCTCCACTGTCAAGCATAAATTGGCCGCAAGACCCTCCACAGTCAAGCAGAAATTATTAAAGCTAGGCCATCTATAAAATTTATTTTTACTCTTTTTACAGTTAGTATTTTTTTAAATCCAAACAAATATATTATACCATGTATGAAATGGCATGCACAAAATATTGAATTGAAATTAATTTTACACAAGTGAGTATATTTGTTTTTACATTTTCTTTTCCAAAAGATTTGGCACATTTTTCTTGGTACTTATGAGATATTGGCACTTGGGACATCTTGATAATAGTGGACACCAGTTTCAGTAGAACCAAAGTGGAGGAGGGGGGCATTACCCCCTATCAAAATAAATGAAAAACAAATGTACAAAGCTTTGTCAGAAGCATATATTAGCTGAAATGTGGAGACAGATTATTACCATTTACCAAGTTCATTATTTTGAACAAAAGCTGTCTGCTCAGAATTTAATACTTTCAAACAAACATCCTTTAGTATGTTTTATACAGCTATCTTTGATAAACACATATATTTCAAAATGTCTTCCTGTTACTTACAAATTTTCTGTGTCCTTAAAATAATGTAATACCCATGGAATACAAATATAAAAAATAATTATTTGGTTGAATGTTAGAGAAGGATATAGTGCACTCACATTACCATTAAAAACTACTTTAAATAGCTATTGGAGACATCAAATTGTCAACAAAAATTCCAGGGAATGATCACTTTCAATACATAGCCTTTGGCGGTTTAAGACTTTAGAAAATATAGCTTCTGGGGCAAATAAACTTTGGAAAAAAAAATCTATGGCTTTTATTTTAAAAGGGGGCACACACACATATAGGTTTTGCAGCCACTTGTGGACAGTGTACCACATACAAACTTAAACTTCCCTGATCAATCTCCACTTAGTTTCAGACCATTATTCAAAAAGTGCCCGTTTTCGAGCAGCAGGCCCCGGGATTAATAAGTTGTTAGGTTAAAGAAAAAAGCCTTTAGAAGAGATAGGCCTAATTAAACACATTATTGTTGAAAAATTAACAAATATTGATTTTCAAATTAATAACTAAGTCCACATTAATATGGTTATGAGGCAGGACTAGTATAACCAAGGAATACACCACTGCAAATTAGCTGAACAAAAATAGAATAAACTGCACAGTAAACATTTGGTCACCATCCCTTGAGTTTATTCATTATTTTTTAATAGGGCATCTAGAAATTCAGATTTACTAATGACTGATTTATTTATTTTATTGTCTTCAAAATAGGTATTGTTGAGTGTTTTACATAAGTAATCATGTGAAACTTGTTTTGAGAGAAAAATTAATTTAAGAGTGGTTTCCTGTTAATTGATCGAGAAAATTTTTTCCCAAACTATTATGGACTACAGAAATTATGTAGTGTGTCATACCAATTATTTTTTCTTACCTTGCGTTTCTTAAAGTACTCTATTAGCTTCTTTTGCAATAATATGTTTCGCCTCTTCGCAATAAGTTTCTCTGTGTTTAGACTCTTGTATTGTTCAATGTACACTTGTCTGTCAATACCAATAGGCGGTATCTCGGGTACGTCTGTCGATGTGTCACTCTCCGAACTTGACTCAAAGTGGTAATCAGTGACCTTCTGAGGCTCACCAAAAATGTCTAGATCTTCTGTGTTTTGTTTCTTGATGACAAAATCACTGATTGGCCCTGCAAGTCCACATGAAACTTAAACACTTTGCAATATGATTTCTATGCAGGGTTCGACAAATGCACTGTTCTGATAAAACAAAGACTCCGCCTAAGAAGACTGCAATTATCTAAGAAGGACTTTATTGCCATAACACAAGTATATACAGAGGTAGGTTAAGTAATTCTGCAAATAATTTTTGTTGTGGAAATAATAATCCAAAACTATGGCATGTATGTAGTGTATGAAGTGGTCTATATTGAATTATAGCTCAAATGTTTGAGAATAATTTAACAACAAGGTCCTCATCTGAGGACACATCAACAAAGTAATCACTATTAATTAGTTTTCCAGTGATGGGGAGGTCAGGATTCAAATCCTGGGCAGGTGAAATGAGGTGTATTTTCCTAAATTTTCACAAATGCCACTTTCCTCATCCCTATTATATTACAATATATTATATTATATTATGTAATGTGAATATATTAATAATCTGAATGGGTAGTAAAATGTGGTGCAAATAAATCCAATGTGTATATATGTGTGCATAGAAATTTTAATGATTTGTGGGTTCATTTTATTCAAGCACATATAGGTATATAGACAAGCAGTGATGACTTTGTGCCCACGAGCTTGACCTATGTGCTCAGCATTGACCCAGTTAGAACTCCAGTTGAATGTAGATGAAGTGGTTTTCTTTCATCTATTCAGGTAGATGCTGGGGCAATGTTCTTTTTCATTCTATGTGCAAACCTTAATGTAAGTCCTGTATAGCCCAAACTTGCAGTAAGATATGTAGCATTTTACTAAATATATCCCATATTTGAAGACTAGAGCCATGGTTAGAGTTTTTAATGGATTTTGTAATGGGTAATAATTATAACTTATCAGTATATACTCATTGTTTTTTGTATCATTTTGTAAATTCATAAGAATTTTTTTTATTCTAAACTCATACAGTAAAATATGCTAAAACATACTAGCCTGAATCACTCTCTTTTTCTTCTTCTTCCCCTTCTGTCTTTTCCACATCGACCTTTTCACTTTTGATCACCTCCTCTAGATACCATAGGATGCTTCCTAACAATCAGTTAAATAATTTTATCAATCAGCATGAAGTTATGTGACACACTCATTTATATAATAGAGACATTTTAAATAGCTTTAAAATTAAAAATTAAGCTGACTTTCAAGTCAAATCTGTTAAAAATCAATTTTTGGGGAAGTAAATTAAGAGCCCTTAAAGACGAGTGTGTGTCAACTGGTTCATGAAAGCTGAATCTATGAGCAGGTCATTGTGTCTTATGTAGACCTTTCACAGGAACGAGGTGTTGGCTCTAGTGAGCCAGTTACCGGCTTTGTCTACCACTAGCAGGTCATTGTCTCTTATGTAGACCTTTCACAGGGACGCTCATCAACTGAAGCTCAATAAAGAAATACCCTTGTTTCAAGTTGCTCATGATGGAAAAGAACGTAGCCGTCTTTGATATAGGATAATTTATTCATAGATAAATTTATTTAAAATTCCATTTATCGTTTACATTTTAACTTGAATATATTTTAAAAAACCACTGTAACAAACTCAATGTTTAATTTTGTGCCAGTGTTTAATCACCCTTAAAAAATACTATATGAGTGAGAAGCTTGAATTTTAGGAAGATGATCCCTGACCTCACTCTAATTAAGTACATATTTTAGCAAACTTACCTTAGCATTAGGAATAAATTCAGGTTGTGTGTAAAATTCGACTTGTGTTGTATGTTGTCTAAATGACAGATAAAAACGCCTACTAATTTGAGACAGTCTAGGAATGAACTATTTTAATATTTACAAATTTATCACTGTGATAGCTAATCTCTACAGCAGCAGGTAAATAACCTATTTCTGGTTTACAATAGCAGTGTTTATTTTAAACATTAAAGCTAATGATGGTATAATTGTGATTAATTAATTCAGTTTATATAATTATTTGTGTATGTTATTATTTTCTTCCAAGCATAAGCATTTTATAGTAGTTTTATTAAGTTGCCACCCAATGGATTGCGTGGCTACTCCGAAGCAACGCTTTTCTTTTTTTAAACAGAAAAAAAAATCTTTTTTATTTCTTCTGACCCAGTTTTTAATTGATTTTAAAATAATCAAATCCAAATTTTAAAATTCTGGCTTCAAGGTGAAAAAGTTTGTGCACAGGGGCCACTTATTTTTAGATTTTGAACCTCTGCATGGGGTATATATTGTGCAACGCTCTTGACATACAGACACACAAACTCTTAATTTTATTAATATAGATATATATTTTTATGAATTGTTTTTATTGTGATTTTTATTTTATATTATATTTTATATTAGTTTAAGTTATAAGTTTAAGCCTGCTGTGGCTTGTTATAAAGTACAACCCCCTCCCCCCCCCTCTTACAGAAGGTATTAATAATTTTTTTTAAGGAATGAATCACTGTTAAAGAATTTAAAGTATTCTAAAACAAAATTTGGGTTGTAGCAATTATTTTAAGACTTTCATTGGCTACTAGCCTAGGAATTACCAATGAATATAAAAAATCCATTAGGCCTACTAATCATACTTTAATGCAGGCGATAAGTGTTTAACTATCAAACTCTCATATTGCCCCATGTAACTTAAGACTCTGCCTTAAGAATAGTGGACCAATGTATTACTAACAAACCAACCTGCTTCGATGGCCGCAAGGCGTCACTCTCGCAATATACTAGACTGCCGATGACAGAAAGATCAAGTTCAAATCCCGGTTAGGTGTATTAAGGTTTTTTAAATATTTTTCTACTCTCCCTATAAGCAAATACGGGTATACTTCCTCTAATTCAACCTTCATCTCCAGCTCACTTGCGTTATTAGTACATATGCGTACAACCTGAACAATTAGTAAGACGTGGGGCTAGAAAAAATAAATTACTAACAATGCTCAACTATCAACAATGTGAAACACTACTAACGTATGCCTTAACCTTTTCGTTTCGTTTCGGGAATTTTCATTTGTTTCTCATCATTATCATCTTCATTTTCTTCCATGGTCGTTATTTCCAATTCGTTTTCTTTTTCTTCAGAAGCCTTTGTATGGTCATCTGTTATTACATTTGTAGAGTCAGTTTGAAAAATTGCATAAAGTGTCAATTGTTCCTCATCCGTTGGTTTATCTAATTTTGTAGTTTCATCCACAAATTTTTGAGATACATGCTCCGTTTCTTCTCCTTTTTCTAAGCTCATTTTATATGAGGCAGTTTGAATGTGAATCTCTGGAATCACTTCTGTTAGCACAATCCTATCGTCTTCGATTTCTTCACCTTTTCGATTATTTCCGAGTGTTCGTCACTCGCCATTGGTCTTTACAAACTATATTCTACTTCATTAAATTAAGTTATTTCAAATTGATTGACTATAGCTAACTCTGTAGTATCCGAGCAATATTCTGCTATTTAATTTGTGATTTTGTTTACGGTTGCTAAGGCGAGTTTTCAGTAGCGAAATTGATTGGTAGTTTCAATTTCGATAAGATAAAGAAAAACACGAATAATCGATGTATCGATACAATCATATAGTTGATGAAAAGGTATCGATCCATAAAACTGTTTACGGAGTATTATATCAATATATTTTTAAGGCCCTTGACCCTGTCGAATGCAATTCTAAAATCTATTTTGTAGGATGGTGGGTGGGACGGTAAAAAGCGACCAACCAACCAAAGTATCCTTCCGCGCCAACAGAACAGATGGATCACGGAAACTGTAGATGGTGCTAGCTACCGGATGGGTCTTGCGGAAAAATCATATCGGAAATATCGGTTTTCTAAAGAACGAGTGAAATTTTTATGTTAATATTTTTAACACCCCATCTAAGATAATGTATCGATGTTTATTAATTGTTAAATTTTTGTTACGAAGCCGGTAGTTTTCTAATGAAAAATGTCAATTTCATCGATATTTGATTACTGTTAAAATTGCAGAGGAGGTGTGTATATAAAAAAAATATAACTTAATCAACATGCTTCTATTCATGAACAAATCATTTTCGAAAAGAAATTGCAAAACAATAAAAAATTCTTGAAGATAACCGTTTGTTCACATGCTTCTGAATTTCCACGCCAAATAAAAAGGGCCAATCACCTTAAATCATTCTTTAAATTGAGAAGACGTTTTTCTGCCATCACTTTAGATTTACTCTCTGGATCTATGTTCTCTTTTAATCCTTTCTGTCATCCCAATACAAGATGTCGTACAAACATCTGAATGTGGCGTGCCAAACCCTGTTTTATACTTTGAGTTAAACACATTATTAAAGAAACCTTCGACTTTAAGTTTGGAAGGATTATTGTATTCGTACACATGCTACATTTTCTTAATGTTTAGATAAACTGTCAACATAAAAAAAACTAACAAATGGCAATAGTATATTTTAAAATTTAAAGATTTAGAATTATCATACATATATATTTAAATCAACTTTAAAACTTTACTAATAGCTAGGACTATTGTTTAAGTAAATACAATTTAGAGCAATCACTTTTGTTTGTAAAAATGGTCGCTTTTGGAGACTCCGTGTGAAAATGGTCCGTTTTGGAACGCACTGTAGTATTTAGGAATTTATAACAATTCAGAATGGCCGATTTTGGAAACGATCATGAGCTCACAGTGTAAAATTTATCTAAAGCTTGAGATTTCACTAATTATATTTATTATTATTATTATTATTATTATTATTATTATTATTATTATTATTATATGAGATGGTCGGTTTTGGAACTAGATGACACAATTGTAAATTTTAAGTGCCCTTCTAACGGGCATAACACCTTTTGAATAATAAGTAGTAAAACTGGTCTTAAAATGTAGCTTATGTATTCGACACATTCACACTGTTCTATATTATATTGTTAGTTCTACTCCACATGATTGAAAATTGAATCAAACTTATTTGGAGTCTTTGTGGATAAACAAATAAATATGTATAGGTTAAAGTTAGTCCATCTTTATTACAGAATTGTCACTAAACAAAGCCTATATCGTGATATATATTTCGTAATTACACCAAGATATACATCATAAATAGAAGGGAGTTTCATATAATGTGAACAATGACAAATAGTTTCTATATGAGGTGGTGATTCCCAACATCCTCCCAAACATGGTCCACTTCCAACAGAGCGACCAGTTGGACTGGGTGGCTGATTTTTCGGCTATCAGGAGTACATATACGTATTGTTATAAGCTTGTCTCTTCTAGGTATGAGGTTCTGAATTCATGCTTTCCTCCACATGTCTTGGTCCATGGATTATATTTTTCTTTCCAAATGGACGACGGGCAACATGAAAACGCCTTAATCCAGTTGGTACACCTTCGTCCATCGCTTCCAGAAGTCATCAGATAGATTTTTTCTCAATCTAAATTCTTTGATCGGATCTTTTCTTGTAGTGGTCTCCTTTCCAGTCGGTATTAATGTTAGTTTTTCTCCAATTAAGAAATGTGCTGGTGTCAAAGTCTCAAAGTCTTCTCTGTCTTGAAAAATTCGTCTGGAGTTAATGGTGGCTTCTACGTTCACTAAGACTGTGTCAAGTCCTTACTCGTGTATTTGGGTTCTCCCCAGTACCTTCCGTAGACAGCGTTTGGTAGTGCCAACCATACTTTCTCACGAATCTCCCCACCAAGCCGCTCGAGGTACAATAAATCGTCAAATGTTGCAGTGTTTAACAACCTATTGACATGTATTGGAAGAAGTGAAGATCTGACATAGTTCATTCAATTCCTTACATACTGCATGAAAGGTTTGGCGTTGTCTGTGATGATTGTGTTGGGCAAACCCGCCTTCCCTCAAATCTCTTAATATTATAAATCTGTCCGTGGACATTTTCGTCAGAGCTACAATGTACGTCTCATGTTGTATAACAAGTAAAAAGTATAATTTATGTAAACCTTTTGATTAATCTTTTCACTTTGACATAAATAGGGCCAGCAAAGTATACCCTGATTTTGGTTGGAAGAACAGTAGAGAAAATTCAAACATATTTCTTTGCGGCCAAAATAGACAATATTTACAAGATTATTTGTGTTTTTCGACAGGTATTGATAATATCTATTAAAAGTGACAGCTGCAGAAAACATGATTTGATGTATGCATACATTAAACTTATTTTAGAAGCTTTAGTAACTAACTTCTAGTACTATATACCCAAGTGACTGTGAAAGGTTTCGAATGTCTGTGGGCAGAGAGGACTCTATTTCCTGACCTCAGGATTATTTGCTATTTCACATGGCTATAACATAATATATATAAACCTTCTTGATGGTTTGACGAGCTTGAAATATCCCAAATTCAGAGTGAAGCTTAGAGAATACAATTGGAACTCCTAAGTAATTGAGTTTTATGTGCAGTCTGGAGAATTACAGCTGCGTGAAGTGGTGAGATTCATCGAGTATTAGTGGGTACTATTACTCTATAGGGAGTTCGGAAAACTGTAGGTGACCTCTAAGTCAGATAAGGCCTACGTGTAGAAAGGGGTTGAAGCGTAAACGCTTTGACTCAGATGTTTGTGGTGTATTCGTAAAACTTGTGGCATAATGAGCACTCTGTATTACTTTTACGCTTCAGATTTGTTAGTTTTAAAGTACTGTCTCCGTCATTAATATTGATGATCAAGCTGTATCTAGATTATCACCAATTTGCCGATTATTGGCACAGTTACACTGTAACTATGTTCTATAGCTATTGTATTCAAATCCCACTGACCAATAACCAAACATGCGTTATATACGTACTTATTGCAATCAAAGTATTTCAATCAACTTCCATTTACTTATTTTAGTAGGATTATTGTATATATTATATACTTTAAATAGTTTAAGTCCTAAACTTATCTTGGTAATGGCTTACTTCATCGGTGGTGGGCTAAGATGTAACGTGTATTAATTAGCGCATCATTATCTCTTGAATAACCGAACCGATACTGGAGTTTTCCGGATTCTTCTTACAGCAGCCAGTTTCGTACACTATGTCTATACTTTCCGTATTTCCAGTATATTTTGTATAACTGTAATCTACAAGGTTTCGGCACCAATATTGTATATAAAGAATTAATTACGTAAGTGAATGTTAGTCCATCTTTATTATATTATAGTCACTAAACAAAACCTATATCGCGATATAGAGATCATAGATGCATCAAGACATAGATCTTGCAATACACGGCAGCTTCAAATCATGTAGACAATGACAAAGAGTCTCTATGTGAGGTGGCAATTCCCAACATTCTTAGGGGGACAAGTGCACCATTTGCCTTGATTTGAATGCGCCACTTAAATACATTGACTTTAAGCTATAGCTATTAGTTTTATCTTAGAATTTGGGTGTGTAGAAACTACATTTTGATTTTATTAATGCAGGTTTGAGCTATTATAGGCACCGTGTTTAGCCGTTGATGGCGTTAGTAAGAACGTATAAAGGGCCGATATGGCCAATTTATTAAGCTTTGAAGTGTAACAGCTGCTAGTAATGATACAAAAAGATGTCATATTAAACAGAAACCTATGAGTATCGAGTCACTAGTGGATTAACTCGATACTCGCTCGTAGCCTCGCAAAGACCTATTTTGAAATATCTGCGTTTCGAAACTTGATCTCACATAAGCGTCTAGCCAGAGGATTCAAAATGCCAGGGAAACATTGTGCAGGAAACAGGAAATAGATCTAGCTCAAAATAGGAATATGGTGTAGGTGGCATACTTTTGTAAATGCAGCGATACACCTTCGAGTGTTCAATACCATAGAGTACGAAAGTGATTGTAGCATTAGCGTGGACTGCTACTATGACAATGTTACTACCCGCCCCTAAACAAGCTAATATTCATATACATCTTGCAAAATAGAAATACCGATAGTACCTGCCAGCTTTAAATACTATCCCGAATAATCTTATTCTCTTAGACATCCAGCATTATTAAATATTACGATCTTACTATGTCTAATATAGATTTCTACTCACACGTATATCTACCTGGAGTAGACCGACGTGCAAGTCCAGCTTGCTCACCACGAATGCTAGAAATGAAGAGAGGTCCAAAACACGCTACAAATTGTGCAGCACCCTGAAACTCCAACGGAGAAAGCCAGCAATGTTCTGATTGGCCCGTACTGTACTATTAGAAGATCACTCATATTTTTGGACACCTAGATGGTCTACGTGACCTAACAAGCATAGCTCTATAACTGCTCGTGTTTAGGAACTAGTCGAATGCAGCGGCTGATAATCAAGACAACAAGAACCCGGCCTACGGGACGAATACAACGAAACATTTCTACCAGATGTATGCGATGACGTATTGACAAAGGATAACTCCAACCTTCCCACCCTACAACTAGACCTATATAACGAGGTAACACAGACAATCTTGTAGACTATTACTTTGGCCACTTCCATAGGAAGTCCTGTTCAGGACTAGGACGTTTTCTAGCCAGGATGTCTTATAATATATTCATTTAAATTTATAAAATATAAATTACAGAGATGGGTTTGATTTTATTGAATACTTTGGTTTAGTTTGTTATGGAAATCTGTTACTGTAGGCATCGGTAATGTTTTGCTAAAATAAATCATTTTAAACGTAAATTCTGTTATGGAACACTTAATGTTTCCCGTTGCCACTTGGCGCTAGTATCTATCTATTTTCTTGGTTGAATTAGATAGCCACATTATTTGGTTCTTTTTAGGTCTTTTCAATATTTAGGTTGAATATTAAATTTTTGCTTTTGTTGTTATCAGTAATTTTAATTCCTTAAATTGATAATATTTCTTTTGTTGGTTATTTTGAAGAAATGTTTGCATTGAAGTTAATGTTAAAGTAACTTATTTTTGTAGATTAATATGGTTTTGACTTTAATATTCGCAGATTCATTTAGGCAAAATTACAAGTTCTGTAACGTAACTTTTTCTACTTTTACATTAAATATTTAAATGTGGAAATTTTGTTTAATTCTTTAAAAGTGATGAGGGTAGTTGTCCCGCGAAGGTTTAAGTTTAGTCGGGAAGTCAAACCTTTGTGCTTTAACGTAAATATCTGGTGCGATATTTAAATATAAATGTATTCAATAAAATTAAAATTGTTTTGTCTGTATTCACTGGTGTTGATCTGACGCGTTGTGAACCATTTAAAAGAGGCTCATTAAGCTCTTTGTTATCTTGTATAATTTTTTGGAGTTAAACTTTAAGTAAATATCTGATGTGATATTTAAATTTTTGTTTTGTCTATTCACTGGTGTGAATCTGATGCGTTGTAAACCATCTAAACGAGGCTCATTAAGCTCGTTGCAATTTTTGTAATATATAGTAATTTAAACTTTTGATCCTTTTGATTTTATTTGATCTTAATTCACTGTGGTGAATTAGATGGTTGTATATCAATTAAAAAAGTTTCTTTAAATAATATCATCTATTTTGTTTATTTCATTGGTCTCTTCCAGACAAGTTTATAAAATATAATAATATACCTTAAACTTTTGAAACGGACTCCGCATGTAATAAATTGTTAAGATTCAATTGTTTTTCAACACACTTCAGTAAGACCTGTAAAGCCATGCAACTTGTTGTTTTAACACTGTTACTTTGAATAAAATTCAAATATTTCTTTAACCTGCAAATGTTTTCCTTTTTCATGTAATTAGTTATCACCCCCCTCTATTTTTAGTCTATTGTGGCCTAACTAAATAAAGTGAGAATGGGGTGGTACATGATTTACATTATTCGATTTTTTATTCATGGAAATTGGCCTAACCTTTTGCTTCATTATATAAGACTTCAACATATTTTAATTTATGATTTAATCGAAACTCAATGTTCATAACACTGTATATTTGAAACATAAAATGAACCTAATTTAAGCTGGGGTTATATTCATTCATAACTCATAGCAAATAGTATAGCACATAGTGCGCAAGAATTGAACAACATTATTTTCAATGATAACGTTTATAATCAATAGATAGTGAATAGTGAGTAGCTTACAATACAAAAGTTGATTAAACTTTAACTTCTTATACGTTATGCATTGGACTTGAGACGTGTAAGCAATGGTAATGTGAGGTAAGGATACAACCAATTAAATGCTAGTATATAAGTAGACAAGATAAACCCTTATGTATTCATCTCCATTTTTTAAATGCCTTGTGGTAGACATGCTTGTTTGCTATCTACTAATTTTCTTTGTTTTAGCTTAATTGACTATTATTGAAAATAAAGGAGAAATATTAATGTTTCCATCCTGTTATTGAGAAGTAGGTCTACTATAGTATTCATAACAATAATAAACTTGAAACCTAATAATAATTGAGTTTGATTTATTATTAGAGAAAAAAATTGAATTTAGTAAATTCAAATTTTAAAAGATACAGTTTGCTTAAAGCTTTTGTTTTGAATGGACCCTTTAATGAAGTTTTTTTTTTCCCGATATTCACTAGTATTGAAAAGAGGCTAGGACATTTCCCATAAATAAAAGAAAACGAATTCATGTAAGACTTTATACACTATGTTTTATTGTAAGCTTATGTATTTTTCTCATGGATTGCTATAGACTATTGACTATTAGCTATGCGTTATGCATGAATATAAGTCCAGTTTAGCGTTGCCGGTGCAATCAAATTAAATTGTATTTTGTTCTGATTTTATTATTTTTATAAATATGACAATAGACTTGCTTCTCAATAACAGTGTCAAAAATGAAATATTTCATTTTCATTTTTAACCATATTTACAATCGTAATTATTGATGCTAAAACAAATAAATTTCGTTAATAACAAACATGTATGGGCACCACAAGACATTTGAAACATGAATATAAGCTATTTTCCATCTCTCGTAATATGTTGACTTGTAAGTTTCTAAATAAAAGGTTGGCTATACTAAATTTTATACAAACTCATTCAAATTAATTAAATTTGACTTTTTTCAATTTGGGCTATTCACTTTTTCCTGATGTATCTATTTTTGAACTCCACTTTCATTGAAAATAATGTTTTTCAACTCCTTGGGTACTATGTGCTTTGCACTATTCATCATTAGTGGTTATGCGCTACGTGCGTACTGTACATACACATCTTGTAGCATCGGATGTTTTGTGATAGACACGAAACAAACATAAATAGTCAAGGCTTACCCCGTTTGCTTGTTGACTGGGGCTGCGTGGAAGAACGACACAAAACCACCTAACGCACCTTCACTGAACCGGGAAAATTGAATACTGACTATGAAGACTGAATGGCAAGTTCAAGCCAACGCCTTGGGTTGAATGGACTTGCGCAGTAAAGAGATCCCCTCCGAGAAGATTCCCGAACGCCCACGGCCTCTCTCGAAGCGAATCAACTTGCGCTTTCTTGTGTTCCTTTTTTATTCTCGAATGTTATTCCCCCCTTTTTTCCCATCTTCCCTCTTCTGTGCTTAGGGTATATATTCTGGTGCCTGTGGCTACGAACTTTACAATTGGGCCTTAGTCATATCAGGGATAGGATAAGCTCCGGCTTTCAGCTACGTAAAATGTAAGAACTAAATCCATTTTCAGCAAATTAAACTCATTTTTTTAAATGTAAATCTTTTTCAAAATTCAATTTTGGTTTAAATTTCAAATAACTTTAAAATTAATCTGACAGTTAGGAACATAGTGTTTTTTTTTTTAGAGATAACTTCATTGCAAGGTCAGGGCGACTTATCGCCAGTAGAGTCACGAATAATCGATTGTATCGCTTATATACTGTATTGTTTAAATTAATGTTCACGGGAACTATTTTATATTTGAAATTAGTTTATCTTGTTGCCATTTGCTACGTCCCGTTTTAATGGGCGAATATTTAGTATTTGAATTTAACATATCTTATTGTAATACGCTATGTGCCATTCCTTATGGACAAATATTTAGTATTTGAATTTAACATATCTTATTGTCATATGCTATGTGCCATTTCTTATGGACGAATATTTTATATTTGAAATTAGTTTATCTTGTTGCCATTTGCTATGTCCCATTTTAATGGGCGAAACTTAATATTTGAATTTAACTTATTTTGTTGTCATATGCTATGTGCCATTCCTAATGGACGTTGTATTATATTTGAAATTAGATTGTCTTGTTGTCATTGACTAGGTGCCATTTTTAAAGGATTAATATTTAATGATGGAATTCAAATTATCATGTTGTTATTTACTATGCGCCATTTCTTATGGGCGACATCCTAGGTTAACATTTAAGTAATCTGATGAATATTTAACCTCAGACTCTTTAGCTTTAACTTCAATTCATAGTTGTTTATGAATTTAATCTATTTTCTTTATACATCGCAACAAAAAATCTATATATTTAATGAAACTGTTAAACATCTAATTGAGCTATAGCTAATAAATATCGACTAACTTTGACTTATACTAATTCTTTTTATATATATATCCATCATACCCAAGGTACTAAGTAAAATATATATCTATTGTTTATTGTGAATGGTAGGCAGGTTGCAGTCTCTAACTTTTCCTGAGGTAGACGATCCATTTCGATATCTCAGCAACAGGTGTGAGAGTTGCGAGCTTCAGTATTTGAATGTTTTGAGTATAACATTCAAAGTCTTGAACTCCATAGCACTCACTTCTGTTGTTGTTCCCCCCTTTTTGTATTTTTTTGTATTATTTGAGCATCCTCCCCTTGAGGATGCTACAATCTAATCCCGCCGTTCCCTAAACGGGTATGCAATAAACTGTACAAGTAGATAAAAAAATATAAAAAAGCTCTGTACTTAATCCATCCTCCCTAATTTTCTCCACACTTCCCTATCATTGCATACTCCCTTCACTTTATCAACATCCATTCACCGAGTCGGACATGTTATTATATTTTTTTAACTATTAATGTTATTTTTATTCACACATTCGTCTACAACATTTTAACCACGTCTTACATGGCCTAACAATTCCTTTTGATTCACACACTCTACCTTCATATATTTACTTTGACACATGATCAACAATCATCCTCTCAAGATTTCCAAATCAATTTAAGACGCCTCTTTCACATTGACCTAATTGATTCCCTTTCAAATTGCATTCCTTCATCACCCATTCATTACTTATACTGTCCATACGAGTTCCCCCCCCCCCCCCCCCCCATACATTGATTGGATATCATATTCTAAACCCCATTCGCCTTGCTCTGGTGTTTCTCCAGACAAACCCAACACTTCACATTCATAAAACAATGTTGGCGTTAACACACTTTTATATACTGCCATCTTTGCCTTTTCCAATACTACATCATTCTTTGCAATAATCCATATACATCTAAGTTCCAACTAGCCTCCAAGATGCCTCCACACATCTATCGATTTCACCGTCTACATTTCCATTTTTACAGACCATTCCGCCCAAACACACAAAATCATTCACTTGTTCCAACAGTTTTCCATTTATACTAAGCTGATAATCATATCTTTATCAATTTTTATCAAAAAATATCACCTTAGTTGGAAGATATTTATACGAAGATCCATTCTACCTGTTGCCACATTCAATTGATTTAATGCATTTATAAAGTCACTCTCATTCTTAGCCATTAATATGGCATCATCTGCATATAGCTACACTCTCAAATTCACATTGTTCTGTTCACTCGTACACCAACTAATTTCTCAAAAGCATCACTAATATACTTAGCCATGAATACATTAAAGAACCATGGATACATAGCACAACCTTGTCTAACGTTCAACACCCTGTTCAATGTCAAACTATTCACCTAAGCTCCATTCTCCCTAACACACGATTTACTTTATACTTTCTCTGCGTTTTCACCATACAATTGCTCAAAATATTCCCTACATCGTTCTCTTGTACTGTTTTCATCCAAGATCATCTCAGTGATCTCCCCACGTTCATTCCTAATGCCATATGTATTTCCTTGCATTTATTGTTTCGTTTTCTTCACCCAATTCCAGAATATCTTATTCCTTTAAAATCATTCTGCATTCCTATTCCTTCTTTTAATCTTATTTGTCCCTTACTCACCTTTACTACGTTCTTTGCATTCTTTTTTTTTAATCTCTTTTTATATGTCTCAGAGCCTCTTACGTTCTTTTTCCAGCAATTATTCAATTGTACACTTCTTTCTTTTCTTTCATCTGGTCATCCCACTATACATCTCTTTAAAATTTCCCACCACCATAGATTCACACACGTCTTTCGCGCACTCAACTAAAAGTCTCTTATATTCTGTTTCAAACATTTTCCAGATCATTAGTATTATTATGTGTTATACATGAATATAAACCCACCAATAGTTTTGATGGCTGGTCGCAGGGCTCATATAGATAAACTCACTTTACACTGTGGTTCCGATCAAAGCCACATGATGAGTTTCCCAATAAGCCAACGAATGTTAGTTACATAATCTATGAGTTTGTTGCCTATTAGTTTTTTATTCTTATTGTTTATTTGATTTAAATAATGTGCTATCTTATTTAAAACATTAATTTTCTATGCATTTTTCACAAATATGGTGAAGAGGAAACGACCAAATACTGTAAGTAATTTTCAATAGCGTAGACAACATTGTGAACTATGGCGGGACTTAAAACAGAAAGGATTTATTGGTAAAACTTCCTCTAAATTGTTTAAGGAAAGACAATCTTTGAACAAAATGATTCTAAAGGCTTTTTTAAATGTTTTTAATAGGGTACTTTAGATAGTTTTAACAATGTAAAGTTTTTTTTTATGTCAACCTATGTATGAAGCCTAAGGTTAATAGCACACATATCATTAATAATAATAATTTATATTTATTTTATTATAGTGCAGGCCAGGCCATCACTGAAAAGTACACAAGTACCTTAAAAATAATATATATAGAAAATAAGATAAACGATAATAGCTAAATAGTTTTATATACTGTTGAACAGTTACGAAAAAAAATAGTAAAATAAATCATAATATTTTAAATTTAAATATTACAGCCAGAACCTCTACATGATAATTATTATTGATATGAGATTTCCTTCAAAACCCTGAGTTTAGCTTTTCTTTTGTGATAGAAGTCGAATTCAACAAATATAGCATTGTCGCTATGGATACAACGACCTATAGGGCTCACTTTATAAGACATATTGAGAAAATATAATTTTTGATTACAAGAAGCTCAAGAAGGGATATGAACGCATACATGATCAAGGACAAATTTGCAAGAAATTTTGCTATTAAAACTATTAAAAACAAAAAGGGCATTACAATAAAGTCTCAGTTAAGGTGATGGAATTCCAAGCAACACTAACATATTCTAACATATCTAACCAGAGCGTAGTACAGACAAAAAACAGTAACTTTCTTAAATGATGAAGTAATAAATTTAATAAGTCCAAGTAATTTCAATGATTGGGAAATTACATGGTCAACATGATAGTGGAAAAAAAGTTTTTATCCGGAGGACACCAAGATCATTAATATAAGGGTGCAAACTTTGTTTTCATTGCCCAATTTATAAGTAAAAATAAAGGATTAGTTTTCCTAGTAAATTTATACAATCTGCAATTGATTTGATAATTTTAAATAATTTTACATCATCAGCAAAGAGTAAATAACTAGACGAGTTCAAATATTTACCAATGTCCTCAATAGATACATTAAAGGAAAGAGGACCTAAATTAGAACCCTGTGGTATGCCACACAGGGCAAAAAATGCGTTTGAGGTGTGTGAATTAATTTTAATAGTGCATGATCTTTCATGCAAATAACTGCTGAATCAATTTACATATTAGTGTGAGGGGCCAAAATTACAGAGTTTAGAGAGAATAATACTATGCTGACATAAAATAATAATAATAATAATAATAATAATGATAACAATAACAATAACAACAACAACTCCACTTTTAGAAAACTGTTTCCTAATGACGAAACTAGACAGGAACTTGACATGTCATTTCATTTTATTAAATTCACTAGTGGGTATATCTGACAACGTTACATAAAATATACTTAAACACTATATAACTGGGCCTAATAATTTTTTGAGATATAGTTTGAAAAGCTTCTCTCAACTTCACACGATGTCAAGGGACAAAATTTTAAATTTGACAATTCTGAAGAGTTTAAACTTATCTCCTTCAATGGCGTGCTTTGCCCTCCCAAGATGTCTGATACTGCTACCATTTTTCTCCTCCTGGGATTTCGTTGTAGTACTTGTTCAAGTTTTGTTGCGACTGGCGAGGTAACAGGTCCAGGGGTTTGCTTCACGCCTTCTTGTATTGTATGCATTATCTTCACTGATTCTATTAAAGGCAGATCCCTGGCTTCCAGTGACACGATAACTCCAGGAAGGTTGCCGAAATAGCTCTTTACATAGGCCAATTCAGACACAACAGTGCTAGAAGATGTAGCAACCTTTGCCTCTCTTATTGACACAGCATCCTCTTCATAAAATGTTTGAATTGCATGAAATTATTGAGAATCAATTCATTATTTAAATTCTGAACAAAATTAACAAACTATAATAGAATTATAGGAAAAATTATTTAAGTATCTTGCTCTGAATAAAAAAAAAATTGTTTTCTTAAAAATATACACATACCCTTTGAATTTTGTCCATGTGGACAGCATAGTACACTGCCGCTTATAACCAAGTACCCCAACGTGTTAAAACTGGTTGTGGTGGAAGAGGTGTTTTTGGCAATTTTTCCCTAAATTTTGCTATGCGCGAAGGAGCTTTCAGAAATACTTTTTTTGACAGATGAAATTACAGCATTTATATTCGAGAACTGTGCACGAATGTGTTCTGCGACTCTGTGAACGGCGTGTGCTAGGCAGGTAACATGAATTAGTTTTGGGTAGAACACCTTCAAACTTGCCCCAGCTCTTAGCATACATGCTGCGCTATCTGTCAGCAGCTCCATAAACTTCTCGTCATTGTTTTCTGATGACCAAAGCTTTTGCAGTGCATCACTGTTTGTTTATGTTGGTCTAAATGATATTTTTTGTCACATTTTACATAAAATACATGAAAAAATTTACATAATTTTTAATTTTACCAACCGTAATTTATTACGTCTAACTATTCTGAAATAGCCCTAAAGCCATTAAAATATATATCAGAAAGTATAAATCTTAAATCCATGAACAAGTTTAAAAGTAGTTTATTTTTATTTAAAAAAACCTATGGATAGCCAATGCTGTTTATTTTAAAGCAAATAATAAATGGAATGATAGTTATTTTTCAAATATTGCAAACCTATTTTGAATCCTATTATTAAATTTAATGACATGGATATTAAACTTACCTCTTTGGTACACGATTGACAGAATATGATTTTTCCATCTGTTGTGAACTTAGTATCATCACCTATCCATTGCTTAAATAAAGCGCTTTTGCTTTTTTTTTTTTCCTAGGACATTTCCTCCACAGTTAACACAAGAAGTGTTATAAAAAAAATCAGTAAACAAACCCACCAAGACAGAAGTTGACTCTAAAAGACACAATCACGTACTGAAATAATGATGGTTAAATTGAGTGGTAAACTATTCTAATCTCCACGTCAGTCAGGCTAAGGCTGTTGGACCACGTCACACCACCCTCTCTCATCCCTCTACTCACTCTTATCCTAATACCCCTTATTATTGAGTGTGATGTTTTAAACATAGTCTGTCAAGGTCAGGCCAAGTCACATGTTCCCCTCCTCCTCCCAATAACCCCTTTCAAACCCAAACTTTCATGTCTATAAGCTAGACTCTTTTTCAGCAAAAAAATATATATCAAAGAAAAAAGGCTGAAAAAGTTTCTTATTCATAATTCATAAAATAGGTGCAATTAAGGCTCTTATTTATAAACTAGGCAAAAACCAACAGAATAGTCAATTCTAGACACTATAAAATTAACATATTGTACTTGTAATAACATGAAACACCTATACATCTCAACTGTCTATGTTTTACGATAAAGGAATAAAAAGGCAAATAGGCAAAACCCAGTTTCTATTCATCGCTCATTAGAAGAAAGTAAAGAAAATCTGGATTCTGATTTAGAGTCTCACACCACCACTTTCAGATGTATTTGTCATGTTGACTCAGTCCTTGTATGGATATAATTAGAGTTCCAGGTACCAAATTATCAATAGGCTATCTCAAGACAGTTGCGGCATATAGGTAGTGTGTCACCATGCTGAACAATGCAAGCTCTGGTCAAGGCAACTCTCATTATAATATGTTTTCAAGTGTTCTGGATTTTTAAAATTGGTTATGATTGATTATGTTCTAGTCCAGTTGCATAATAATTGCTTAAACCCCACGAATTTTCTTGCGGGATGATCTCTGGCCATGCTTGTGACCAAACTTCCACCTAAATGCATGTTTAATGTCAACCATGAAGTTTGTCTTTATGAACTGCTCTGGTGCATCAGCCAACTGGTATCTATTGTGTACTAAATTCAATATCACACAATGCCTATTGTTACCTTTCTAACTATGCCCACTCATACCGTTATTCAGTATTGTCAACCTAAAACTGATTAAATTAAATTTAACCACATTGTACAACAAACCAATAATCATAATATCCATATGTCAAGTGTTTTAATGCCTTTATTATGAATAAATGTTCTTTAATAGTGTTTTTATTGTTCAAAAAACTTTTCAGAAAGTTCGAAATCATTCTAAACCCATTTTATTTTCTCTGCAACTCTGCACATACCTCCTTCAGGACATATTTCTAAATCAAGCTAGGGTGGGTACGGGGTGTCTAATCATCCTGTTACTATAATAAACTGACTAGGGTCATGTTATAGAGGGTATAGGTATACCTAGCATGATTTTGATAGGAAGAATAATAGAAGATAGTACTTAAGTTACTAAAATAACTTAAATATAGCCCCCCCCCCTTACCCCCTGTTCATACATAAAATCATGTTCATTGCAGCTGTCACTTTTAACAGATATACCCTATTATCAATCAATACCTATAAAATAACACAAATAAAATAGAGAAATGTTTGCAATATTGGACACAAAGAATTATGTTTGAATTTTTTCTAGTGGTCTTCCAACCAAAATCAGGGTATAGTTGTTCTTTGTAACCATAGTAGGCTATATGATACAGATTTGATTGATTTCCAACTGGGCCTCTAGAATACCTTTGATAAGTATGCTACTTTATCTCTGAACTCTTAAATGCTGTATTTACAATTTATATTTCTGAAAGAGCAGAGTGATATATATATATGTGTGTGTGTTTGTGTTGTGTGGTATATATATATATATATATATATATATATATATATATATATATATATATATATATATATATATATATATATATATATATATATATATAATATATATATATATATAATATATATATAAAAGAAATTTGATTGATTTAAACTTCATGGTGTTAATTTATTTATTTAAGGTATTGAACGTGCACTTTCTGAACCGACTGATTGTATTAGCACATGACTTTATAAATTAACTTAAATTTATAACAGACAAACACCCTTCCCAGGCCGTTTATTCATTATTGTTAAAGGAGAAAATCCACATTTCACCAACTACACATTTTTCATTCACGCTAAGAATCAAACCTAGCACCCTTGCTCAATAGATAGACACGCTACCAAATCAGCTAAGGTATTGCATATGATGTTTAAAACATGCAGAAATAAACTTTCCTCTGTGCAGTTGTTTATGGTCTGTAGGTTATGTATGTGAACACTACAGATTGTATTTTTTTAACAAAAATTAATATATATATATATAATATATATATATAAATATTATGCTAAATACTATATAACTATTTATAATTATAAAGTTAAAGAATAATTGTAAAAATTGTACATTGTTACCATGTGTTAAGAATTATTGAACATAATTCTAAATTGTGTTAGCCTCCATATTTTATTTTATTTTTATATACTTATACAACCTAATGTAATGACCAAACTAAATGCCTATAAGTATGAAGTATTCCTCTTACAAGCTACATCACTGGTTAGTGGTTAATAATTATTATGAATAATCTAAAACTATGATTATTGCTGAGAATTGAGAAATACAGTTTCTTTACATATTTTCAAACATAGGCTTTCAGATATTGATCCCCCCCCCCCCCCCTCCCCCAAACTTGAATCCTACATACGCCACTGCCAGGTTCCACTGTATTGTATTTGTGGCATAAAATCACTCAAAGATTAGGCTTATGCCCCTCCCCCCTTCTCCCCGGATACACCCCTGGAACCTGGATAATTTGAACTTGAAGGGACCAGGAATATATTTGAACTATCCAAAAATTCAAATTAAATAAGTTTCTTAAAAGGAATTGAAAAGAAACACAGTTAAGTTTGCAATCAAGCTCAAAAACTTTATTTAACATATTTAGACATAATCTGTTCACAATTTATTTAATAAGTCAGAGATTTTAGTCTGTTTTCATGATTTAAGGTCTCTCAGTCATATGTGTATGATTCTAATTGATTTATTGACTGAAATATTGAATCACTCACATTCTTGCAACTTTAAAAAAAATGCAGGAGTTCTTGGATATGGTCCATGGCTTCTGCTTCACTCAGATAGGCCTTTCCTGAACTACTGAAGAATTGCCCTCTTCATCACCAGATGCTCCATCCTCAGCCTGGATGTTATTGTTGAGAACTTTGGTGACAATATCTGCATCAGTAACTTCACCACATACTGCCACATATTCATCCACGCTGACTTAAGTCTACATAGGAAATAGCAGGATCAGGAGTAACTTCCTCCCAGTTGCCAATAGCTGGTGCAGCTTCAGTCACATTTTCTCCATCATTTTCTTTATTGACAAAGCCATCTTTTTTCAAACAGTTCTTAATGGTTTCAACTTTCCCTTGGTCCCACGCTTGCTTACATATTCTCGAGTTTTGAAGAACGTCAAGCAAAATATTCTTAGTAGACAAATCTCCAGCAAGAATTTTTTCAACCAACAATTGTCTGTAGGAATGTTCTAAGTTCTTAATTATTCCTTGGTCCATATGTTGAATAACCAGTCATATTTGGTGGGGGAAAAATAACCATTACATTTTCCAAAAGGGGAACCCTGTTATTAGCAGTGCAATTGTCAATAAATAAAAGGATTGTCTGATTTTGTTTGTCAAACTGTTTGTCGATTTTTAAAAGCCATTTTTCAAACAGATCACCTGTCATCCATGCTTTTCTATTTGACTCATATTCCACTGGCTTTGATTTTATATTTTTGAAGCAACGTGGATTAGCCAATTTTACAATCATTATCAACATCAGCTTTTCAGAACCATCCATATTTGTTCCAACTAACAGTGTTGTTCGATATTTACTAAGCTTTCCTCCACTACACCTTTCACCTTTAAATGCCAGAGTTTTGTCAGCAGTACACTTGTAAAAAAGTCCTGTCTCATCGACGTTAAAAATGTTTTTCTGTTATATATCCTGGATCATTTCTTTCAAGTCTTCCTTCCAATTATCAGCTGAACGCACATCAACAGCACCACTTTCACCACACACAGCTTTGAAGTAAATTCCGTATCGTTGTTTGTATCCATCTAGCCACCCTGCACTCACTTTGAAGTCTGTTTTTCCTAATTCACAGGCGAAATGTTCAGTCTTTGCATTAAAAAGAGGGCCGTTCACTGGGACTTTCTCGTCTCACGCTTTTTGAACCACTTCAATACACACTTAGTTTGCTCATATTTTTTTCTTTATTTTTCAAAAATGTTGAAAGTGTGTTAGGGGGTACTCCAAAGGCCTTTGCAATTTCTGATGTATTTTTAAGTTTCTTTTCTACTTCCTTTATTGCCACTACTTTTTCGGCCAAAGTTAATGATTTATAGGACTGTGGCTTTGACATCACGATACACACACAAACACTACTGTACAATATGTACTAAATAAAACTAAAACTAAACTACAAAACAAATTAAACTCGCATGTCACAAGAATATTGTTACAACCAAATCATTAAGAACAGTGCACCTTACAGCTCGAGAGGTTCAACCTTGACTAACAGAGTACAGAACTGTACGTGTGAACAAAGATGTATCAGTGAGAGGGGGGGGGGGGGGTGAAGAAGGTACTGACCGCATTCCAAGTCTCCTCCCCTGTTTCCAAAAATAGAACAGCACAGTGCCGCAACTAGAAGTAGGAAAATAATACTGCATATTACATTGTGACTTATGAAAAGTTTGAATCGACCAAAAAAAATTCAAACTATCTACGATTTTTTAACATTGTTTTAGTAAAAAAATGCATTGGACTGGGCAAAAAATTTGAATCAAAGACAATTTTGAATTAGTCAGGTTCCACTGTACAATATTATTTTTAACTTGTTATAGGCCTATACCATACACCTGTATCTATGGTAATTTCAAAAATAAATATTATTTTTATACTTTTTTGAGGGGTTAAAAACTGTAATTTCTCATCAAATTAGAAATGTATAGTCTATTAAGCCAAGTATTATTCTATAACCAAATAAGGTTCAAGTAAGCCTACAGTTTGTCACTTTGAATGAATATTATTCTTTTGATAATATGTAACCTTTTGAGTTTATTTAGGCACTAGCAATCCCACACGGCATTGTCCGGGACCCACTGTAGTATAAGAATTATATAAGCGCCCTCCCCCCTATGGTGCTTGTATTTCTGAAACGTAGACTAATTCTAAACCAGATAAAAAATAATTTCTTAAAAAATTTGTTAAAAAGAGCCTAATTAAAAAGCTAATTAAAAATTTAAAAATCCGACTTCGAGGTGCATTCGAACCCCCTTCCGTCCACCAATGATAAAAATTTCAGATCTCTGGGTACCTTACATTTGGCTGGGCATCACACACAGACAAACATTTACTTTTATTATTTAGGCATATAGCTAGGTATATTTGGTGTAAGGGCTTTATTTTAATCCAATTCATGTTTCTTATTTTTTTAGCTGGTAATGAGATGCGATAAAAAAACTAATATCTTTATGTTGTTAACTATACCAATTTATTCCTCCTCCCAAAAATTATAATATGTTAGTTTTAGTTTTTTTGTGAGCCTAAACACATTATTTAGGGCATCCGATTTAAGAGCATAGGTGAAATTAGGTTGGTTTCCTGATTTTTTAGATAAATTCAATCAATTTATTATTGCTATGTATGTCTATTATGTTAGGCCTAAGAATGGTTGTTTTTAAGCCAATATTTTTACTAAAACACTCATCAAATAAAAAAAAGACATATGTAAATCTGTTCATTGCTTCGGTATCTAATGTATGTAAAATAGCTTACAAAAATTATTTTAAGATTTAAAAAATAAAAACTTGATTGACCTAAGAATAGGAACAAAACTGAATACAAAATACTCTAATGAGAGAGAGAGGATCAGGCCCTATGCAAGAAGTCTGAATTTAAAATATATTTATATTCTCCAATTACCTTTTGTACATAAAGAACATATAGATCAAACTAAGCTTAGAAACAATTTAATCCAGTACCATATTCACATTATTTTCAATTTAGATCATGATTGCCTTAGAGATTGTTTTATGTTTATCAACTCTTTAGGCTTGCTCTAATAAATATCAAATATATAAGTGGGATCCTGATTTTGAAATCACCTGTCAGCCTTCCAACTAATTTACTTCCTTTTGCCACCCATAGCCACTCGGAGAAGGGGACAGTTGCAGTGGCCCCAACAGTGTCCCTGGCTCGGGGGCTCCCAGTCCTATTCCTGGATCAATCTCTGATATCATAATTGATGAAATCAAGGAAGAAAAGAAATTTGTCTTTAAAGATCCAGCGTTTCAGGTATGAACTAATTAAATAACATCAGCAAGCATGAATGTTTGATTCATTGCTTGAAAAGAATTATTATCTTAATGGATGGATAGATGCTGAAATTAACAGAAGTGTGAATGCATCTTGGAGAGTAGTTGGATGTATGTGGACTAATACAAAGAATGAAATGGTATTAAAAGAGGCAAAGGTGGCAGTATATAAAAGTGTGTTTATGCCAATAGTCTTTTATTGGTGTGAAGCATGGGTTTGCCAGGAGAAACACAAGAGCAAGGTGAATGTGGTTTGAATGAGATATCTAAGAAATGCATGTGGGAAAACTCATATGTACAGAGTCAGTAATGAATGGGTGCTGAAGAAGTATGGTTTGATAGGGAATCCAATGGGTCACCAGGAATGAAGTGTGCTACGTTAGTTTGCGCATGTTGAGAGGATGAGTATTGATTGAGTTACGAAGCAAATATATGAAGGTAGAGTGGGTGAATCAAAAGGAAGGGGTAGACCAGGGCTGTCAAACATACAGCCCGTGGGAATGTTTAAACTGGCGCTACCAGAGTTTTACTCGAAGTGTTTGAGTGATAAATATCCCACAATCAAAATTAACACAGATAAAATACTATCACTATTCTGAATGACATACATTTGTGAACAGTTTTTCTCTAGTTTAAAAATGAATAAATCCAAGTTAAGAAGTCAGCTTACAGATGAACATTTACAGTGCTTAATGGGGATTATTTCAAGTCAAACTATTTCTCCAGATTTGGATAGTTTAGTATGTGGGTAGCGATGCTAGATTTCCAACAAACAGTAGATGTGATAAATTACTATCCTGACATTTTGTTTTAAATGAAACACATTTGAATTTTGAACTAAGTTTATTATTACTGTCTTTGTCATAAATATTTATTTTTTATTTTAGCATTTCTTTTCAATATTGTAAATTGACAATTAAAAATTGGGTATTTTCATTTTGCCTATTGTGTCTGCATTAAAAGAAAATATGTTTGTAGAAATCAGTGTACTTTAAGAATAAAAAAAGGTTGATGGGGGAAAAGTAAGCTTTTTAATTCTGTATAAACATTTAACATGTATAATATAATAAATAATAAATACTATGTGTTGCTTGCAATGTCTTCTTAATATTTAGCACCGTGTCTTACTACCCGTTCGGATTATATGCTCAATGTCTTCTTAATGATAAAATGCGGCCCTCACACTTGTTTGAGCTTGACACCCCTTGGGTAGACCATGTAAGACATGGCTAAATGTGGTAGAGGAATGTGTTAAAAAAAGGAACACTAAGAGTTTTAAGAATAAAAGAGCATCCATGACTTGGTGTATGGATGTTATTAATACTTAGCATCGCGTCTTGCTACCCTTTAGGGTACGGCCAGACTGAGCGCGCGAGCGACTAAAATATAAAATAGAACACATTGGTTGTAATGGGGGTGGCCACACTGGAGCGAGCGAGCGAGCGAGCGCGCGAGCGACTGAGCGCGCGCGCTTGAAAGATAGAACTGGTTCTATTTTTCAAGCGCGCGCGCTCGACCCGGTACAGTCTAGTTTACAGGCGCTAGGCAATATTATTGTATGTTGGTTCATTGAGTGCTGGGGAAACTTCTCATTTTGACATGATATTTGACTTTTTTCTATCAGTGATAGGTTTAACACACTTGCTATTAATGGCCCGGTGACCTGGCGGTCTAGGGGTAAGGTGTCAGACTTCTGTGCTGGCGGCCGGGGTTCAATCCTCGGTCCCGGCACAGATTTATCTGATTTACAAACCCTTCCTTCACCTCTGACAAGACGTGTATTAATCACATCTTGTGAATGTGGGGAAAGCCAGGCCTCCACCGTGGTTCGGATTCCACGTTATACTGTAGGTCCTTCATTTCATCTCACAGTCACTCTACCATTACACATTAGCGTAAGTGCATATAACCCGAACGGGAAGTAAGATGCGGTGCTAATAATAATAATAATAATAATAATAATGGCCTCATTTAATTGGTAAGACCATAAATAGTATAATGTATATATGTAAACCCGATATGTTAAAATACTTCAATATTATAATCAAAGTAGGCCTTTACAAATAAGAATCACCATTAGTTTGGAGAGAGTATGAAAAAACCACAACAATAAATAAGTTTTAAAAATCACCTTCAGTTCACTGAGCCAAGATTCGAACCTTTGCCTCCTAGTCAAAAGTTATCGAGTGCAACGCACCATTCTGCCACTGGTGCGGCAAATCTGATTTTAAAACACTTCAGTACAGTACCATACGCATTTCTCAATTTATTAATTGGATGCACTTCTACTTTTTTCTTTTTTATAAATACACAATATTTTCTGTAAGAATTTTCGAGGAGCAGAGATGTACTAAGTGTGTTTGACAGAGACATCTTCTCTAACTAGGGGAGAGGGGGGGGGGCGGTGACCTAGTGGTCTAGGGGTAAGGTGTCAGACTTCTGTGCTGGCAGCCGGGGTTCAATCCTCGGTCCCGGCACAGATTTATCTTATTTCCAAACCCTTCCTTCACCTCTGACAAGACATCTTGTGAATGTAGGGAATGCCAGGCCACCACCGTGGTTCGGATTCCACGTTAAACTGTAGGTCCTTCATTTCATCTCACAATAACCCTACCATTACACATTAGCGTAAGTGCGTATAACCCGAACGGGTAGTAAGACGCGGTGCTAATAATAATCTAACTAGGGTCCGCTAATTACGCGCTCGCTCGCTCGCGCGCTCGCCAGTTTGGCCACCCAGTCGCTTGCGCGCTCGCTCGCACGCTTGGCAGTCTGGCCGAACCCTTAGGGTTATACGCTTAAGTACTAATTATGCTAATGGGATAGGAATTGGAAAGGTGAACCCACATTTACGGGGAGGGAGAGTGGAAAACCACTTAGAAAAACCCCCAGTTCACCTGAGCAAGATTCAAACCTCGATCTCCCTGTCCTCAGCAGTCTATCTAAACATGAAACTAGCGCGTTACGGTTGCTAACTACACCACCAAGACAGACTATGGATGTTATTGAAGTGATGTATATACATATGTATGTATGTAATGTGTCTAATGTATGTAATGTATGTAATATATGTAATGTATGTGTGTTTTTGTGTGTGTGTGCACATGTGTATGCGTGCATATGCATGTATGCATGTATGCATGCGTTTGTGTGTGATATTGTATTGTATTTATTGTAATGTATGGTATGTAGTTTTATGTATGGTAATGTATTGTAATGTATGGTATGTAATTTTATGTATGGTAATATATTGTATGTATTGTATTTTTTTGTTTTTGTTTGTTTAAGTCTAGATACATTCTAACACTAAACCTAGTTTCCTCGCTGCATGCAACTACATATTTTTGGATTTAAGTAAATAAATTGTGTTTATTTTTATTACTATATTCAGAATACTATATAATATAGCCACATTTTGGGAATCCCTGGGTTAGAGAGTGGAAGTCACTGATTTAATTTTTGTATATAGCTATAAACATAATGATTAACTCTCCAATAAATCTGTGTTTTATGACATCTTTGCAGCACTCCAGCAAAAGCACTAATAAGAAGAGAGCATGGCGGTCACTTAAGCAAATTGTAGCGCAAGAGAGAGTTTTGCCCTGGCCTGAGGATGCAGTGCATTGTAAGCCCATTATTTTACAAGTATGGTAAATATTAGGGATGTGCAAAGCTTCGAAACTTTGACTTGGCTTCAAAACAAATAACAGATTCGACCACTTCAAAACAAATTCTTGCTTTGAAGCTTCACCAATAAAAATATTGACAGCTAAATACTCCATTTATGTTCAATTACAGCACTTCTGAGCTGTTTTGTACATTACAAATTAGTATTTATATGGAAAATATCTGAGGAAATTGAATTGCATGTTGTGATAGTAACTTGATTTCTCAAAGTAACATTAAATATTACAAATATTTGTGTAGTAAAAATATTTTTCAAGTAATTTTAATGCATAAAGTACATAACAATATCATATTTTTTTCAAATATAAAACAACTAAAAGAAAATATTCGAACTTCGATTCAGATTCAAGAATATTCTATATATTCAATTCGAGTTTGCATCGAATTGAAAAAATGGACTTAACGCACACTCCTAGTAAATATTTGTTTTCCAACATGCTAATGCCTGGATACATACAAACATAAATTTAATTTGATTGGTAAATCTTTATTAACTGGATCCATTGGATTAATAAACACTTTTATTTTATTGCTAAACTCTAGCAGGTCTATAGAGTCAGTACGCCAAGCTTTTGACTCCCGACTGCTCTATTTTTATACTATCTGACTCAGGCTACTTCATGAATTGCTAGAGTATATTAATTAGTATTAAGCGTGTAACCCAATTGGGTAGTAAGACACAAGCCCGTATCAAGACCGATGCTAAGCATGGTCAAAGTACTGGCAAAGTACTAACAAAGCATTAGCAAAGCACAGGCTAAGTCTTGTGAATGCCTTGCTAGAATGTCTGGCGAGTAGTCATGCGATAAAACCATAAACAGAGGTACCACACCTCTGCGGAAAATAAAATTCTCTACAGCCACTGCCTTCTATAGTGACAACTTAGCTCGTAAAGTTAACAAACCTGATCATAAACGCCAAAATATTTATGAAAATGGCGGAAACACATAAACAAACCCCGAGGACGAGGAAATATATTTATTGGAGCAAATCAAGACTCGCATGATTATGGAAAGTAAAAAACCAGATGTAGGGAGTTTAGCTGCGAAGAAGAGAGAGTGGGAAGAAATAACTAGGAGTTTCAACTCTACTAGTAATTACCAAAAGGTGAGTGGTTTTCGTAGGCTTTTCATTTGAATCTGTTATACTATACCGATGAATATCAATAAAGAATTGGTTGATTAAAAAAATTAATTGCTAGTAAAATAAAATCTTTCGTGTTCTTCACGTTTGTGGTACACTCTAAACTTAACCTCGAAACAGCTTGCTTTTGTCTACGTGCAAAGATCATACTATGGTATAATTTTGGTTGGAAGAAAAGTCTAAGTTGGTTAATAAGGTTATTAAAACAATTTTAATATATTCTTGTATAAGGTCATAAAAACTGAGGGAGGAGATTCACAAATTACGAGCATCCAATAAAAAAAATATATCTTCTTCATTATAAGATACATTAAAAAAGTGTTTTTATTACTAACACACACAATCTATTGTTTAGACTTACATTATTATGATGGTTTAAATGAAAAAGTAGGCCTGAATATCAAAATCACAGAAACACTTAAATATCCATAGGAATGGACAAGTCAGGTACCAAACCTGAACAATACAATTTAGGGTATTTTATCCCCTTTGAAAACCCTCAAAATCACAAATATTATACTACTCAGTATAACACTCACAAGAATGCAATAAATTCAAGATTAGGTACTAAAAACTTCATCAGGCCTATAGTAGCTAGGCCGAAGTGACGCAGAAACAAAATATTGTCTAGAAATCTGTAAAAATGTACTCATAGTTTTAAATTTTTTAGTTGGTATCTTAAGTTAAATATATTTTAGGCCAAATATACAGTATGGTGCTTAGGCATCATAGCCGAAATCTCTTTCAATCAAACACAGCCATGCTCTCTTAATTGCCAAATATTTCTTGTCGTTTTATCCTTCTCTTTCATGGGTTTTAAGTTTATTTTTGTGTGTATGACGTTAACAACCACTTTTTTGTCACTCTTTTTTTTAACCCCAAATAATAGTAAACCATTTTTCGGGATGGCTTTATAGTCACTCTTCTGATTAAAAATTCCAAATATTTTAGTGTTTATACAAATTATATTATCTTTGACATAAAATAAAGTTTCAAATAGAGTTGGGCCGATACCGATTGTTGATCCAATCATTGGCCGATTATAACACAATTGGCGGATCCGATAATCAGTGTTTGTATTGCTGATCATTTATTCTAAATATGTGGATATATATTAAATTCTTAGGTCATAAACATAAAATACCATTTGGAAACAATAAAATTATATCTAATCCATTCCCTTAAATGTAAACACAACTTCTATTTGGCATTTTCAATAAAACTTAAAACAAATAGCGAGCAAATACTGTACCTTATCTTGCCCACTGGGAATTGGTATTGGAGACTCTTCAGCACAGTTGAATGGTCAGTTATACAAAAAGAAGCTCACTCCACCCAAACAAAATCAAGATGCTGTTATTTTTAAATAACAATTTAAAGTCCAACCAACAGTGAATGAATCATATGTAAAGTTATTTGGATGTAACAATAACATTTGTCAAGAGCTTTTTTCTATACTCTCGAGCCGGTTTTCATTTAAGGTGGAGTGCTAGTGAGCGCAAGTTTAGTGCATTATTTTTGCTGTTTTTATAGCACAAACATCTTTTGGCCAAAATAAATCAAATATTTCTTCTATAGAAACTTAGAGTTCTGTTTTCTGCACATGCTAATCTCAACAGTTGTTGAATATCTGTCATGAGCATGGCGGCATTTGGTGACAAACTTTTCTCTCTATTTAAAAAGTTTGTCACCAAATGCTGCCATGCTCATGACAGATATTCAACAACTGTTGAGATTAGCATGTGCAGAAAACTAAACTCTATGTTTCTATAGAAGAAATATTTGATTTATTTTGGCCAAAAAATGTTTGTGCTATAAAAACTGCAAAATTATTGCACTAAACTCACGCTCACTAGCACCCCGTCTTAAACAAAGAAATAGAGAAAACCTATAAAAATGTAACCATGAAAGTGAAGCCAAATTTTAACTAATACATGTCAAAGTCTCTCTTTTATCTAAACACAAAATATGTGTATTCTCCTTATGTATAGAACTTTGTGTGCCCCTATTAATATTATTGAAAATGATATTTAAATTTGTTATTTATAATTGTGATTGTTTTAAATGACAAGCCAGTTGTCCTAACAACAAAATAAAATATATTTGAAACAACTTTAAAGCTTTTATTTAGACTTGATTTAAACCAACTTTTAATGGACAGTATAAAATTGAAAATCAAACAAATAGGCAACAAATGATCAGCATCGACCTAGTCAGCAAAATAGCTGATCGGCCCAGCTCTAATTTTAAATTTTAGTGGGAGTCTTTTAATATACTTTTAAAGATGTATTGTGTATATTAACTTGGGGATGTTTATTATCTTTCAGATAGCTCTATCGATGCACTCCCTTCGTTCAAGCCTGCCAAGAAGTACTCGGACATATCAGGCCTTTTGGTTGGTACTGTCTGGCTAGAAATTAAATTAAAATTACTCTGCTCAGTGTTTCCATTTTCTTAAAAATTCTAATCTTTCACACTTATCAAACTTTTATGATACACCCTTTGTAAAGAGAGAAATTGGCACTTAAAGAATGTTCAGCGTAGGAATTGTTTTCTGAAAGGCCTTTTTCCCTGCAGAAATCTATTATATAGTAGGATATTGGTAGGAAAAAGACCTTCCAGAGAGTAATTTGTAACTTGAATGGGGTATAGGTCTTCTCCTAGTTACAATAAGCACCTACTCACAACACCAATTCAGGAGATAATTTTAAGGAAGGTTAATACTAGAGTTGGGTTGAATCCACTATTTTACAAATCCGAATGTCTCATTTATTTTTTAATCTGAATCTTGGAATAATATAAATATAAAAGGGAATTTAAAATCTAATATAATATAAAATACAAATAGTAACTAAATTTTAACATTATATCTTATAATTTATTCATTATAACATTCATAAATTCAGTTAAGTGTTAAATTACTGGTCTGGGGCCTGGTTAAGTTCATTATTTAATTATAAGAGGTTATGAACCACCAATAAGCATTATTAAAGCTCTAAAACAAATTTCAATTGAAAAATTGAAAATAAAAACTGTTTAAGGAGTTTAATCTTTAATATCCTTAAGGAATCAAGGGATTCGAGCGCCCATCCCTATTAAATAGAGTTTAGAGTTTATAATTAACTGCTGTACAGAGAGTTTTATTGGGGGGGGGGGGGGGTTTAAGGGAGTTTTTAGCTTTTATGATTATGATGAAGCCTCAACAAGAGATATCAAGGAATTTTATTAACATTAAATTCCTCTTGAAGCAATTTAAAGTTATTTATACTTTTTTTTGCACCTCATTTATATGTTGGGATACAATTGAGCTTAGTGTTAAATGGATTACTTGAATCTCAAAGCCTAAAGAATATTAAAGATTTGAAGTTTAAGAAAAAGTTCAAATTTCAGATTAGAATAAAATAATAAATGTTTCTTTCAAATTTTTAGTCTGAATTATTTTTAAGAGCTCTTTTTTACTTACAACTAAACCCCAGAGCATTAATTTATTACATAATTGAACAAAATTAGGATTCGAAGTAATAAATCACTATCTGATACTTTGGCTCATTCCATAGCATGTCTGCCTACCGAGCTAAGGGTCCCAAGTTCAATTCCCGGAATAGGCGAAAAATTTATCATTAACGAAATGTGGTTTACCCTTTCACAGTGGTGAATTAACGACCGAGGACTGGATGTTGTGCCTGTCCTAGTCTTATGATATATATTATAAGGACAAGCCTAACAAGCCGGTAGTGGAAAATATAGGGCTAGAATAAAAAACTGACCTAGGGACAGGTGGAAACAGTATTGGATGGAAAAGTGTAAATCATACCACCGTGGAAAAGTTTGCTTTGTGTGTTTTCTAAAATTCAGATTCAGATTCGATATTTGTAGTAAAATGAATTATCTAATTTAATAAAAAATTCAGATTCAACTCAGATTTATTTAGGGAGTTTACAAGATCTCAATAAGAATAGGTATTGAGAAATACAAACAAAAAAACTTAAGGGATTGGAGAGGAGGGTATTTAACCCTCAAAACATCTCCCCTTGATACATTCTTGCATGGCAATGATGGGTCAAGGTGGACTATAGTTTGATATTGCTATGTAGCTTTCATACTAAGCAGACTGTTAATAAAGTCCACAAAATGAATCAAACTTTCATGTAAGCATATTCAAATATTTGATCCTAAACATAATTTTATTGTAGTATTACACAACCACATAAGTCGCCCTGCCATAATAAAACAAGAGCATAAACACAATATATAAACATGTTCGTTGTACCTCTGGCAGTCTAAAGTGTTTACAATCACATTTATTTTATCTTCAAGTAAAATTCACCTTCCTCGTAATATTCTCTTAAATTATTTATTGTAACATGTTGATTACCAGCACATACAGTAAAAGTTACTTTTTATTCTAGGCATCGCATAGTTTTACCCATCTAATGGGGGGAAAGGTCAAATTTAGTGGAAAGGTAGTAAAAACCACCTCAGTTCACCCAGAAGTGATTCAAACCCCTAACCTCCCTGGTATCAATGGTGTAGGAAGCCTAAAATAAAGTCATTAAAAAAATCAACTTGACAGTTTTAATGCTTAGTGTGGATAGATATGAGGGCATTTTAATAAGTCAGGCGCATAAATTTATTCAAATGATACATACACTTATAATCAGTATTATGGCTCTAGTACATAATATTCTTCTTCTACATATTCCCCATATTTCTCTTAACTATTTGTTTCGCCAGTACACCAAGGCATCTAATACCAGCATAGAAGAAATCAACGGCAAGCCCTAAAACCAGTACATGACAGCTTGCTGAACTTCATCAGTTGCAAATCGTCTTCCACCTAGGTGCTTCTTTAATGGTTTGAATAGATTAAAATCATTCAGTGCCAAGTCAGGGCTGTAGGGAAGATGGTCCAGTACCTCCCTATCATAGTGTCGTAGCAACTCAAATATTTGGTTGGCCGTGTGTGGCCTGGTATTATTGTGCAGAAATAAAACGCCTCTTCTCGGCAACCCAGGTCGTCTTCGGCAAATTGCCTCATGCAACCAGCTCATTGTGTCACATCAGGGGTCAGCATTCACTGTATCTCCCTGGCGAGGAAATCAACATAGAGCACACCCTTGTGAACCAAATCTTGAATGCGGCACAGATTGTCATCTATGGAGGACATGCTTGGCCAGCTGGATTGCTTCTCATCTTAAACCTCTGTCAAAGTCAGTGCACCAAACCCAAACTTGTTTTTGTAACATGACGTTATTTCCGTACACTTCAAAAAGCTGGTGATTTAATTTTGGCTTGTGTTGGGCCTTTTAGTCATATAAATCTGATCACACTATACACCTCAATGTTTGACCATGTTTCTGCTGACTCCGCCATTTTACAACTTATGTTGGGCAGTATGACTTATGAGTCGAGGTCTAGTGTCCTTGAGAGGAAGCAGTACTCTTTCTACTCTGTCCTGGCTGGAACTTTGAATTAAATAAGGACAACTATGCACATTGATAGGTCTTGTTACCTAACTTATTGAACCCCCTAGAAGGATCTAGCCGATTTGACAATTTATAGACTACTCTTTGGTTGCTTAAATCAACTTTACCTCATAGTGGGCACTTGGACTAAGGAGTCAAACTCTTCTAGTCTGATTTACCATTGGCAGGAAGGTAGGACCTGGATACTGAAGGTATGCCAATGTGGGTACATTTCCTCTAAATTCTACTTTATATTTCCCTTCCCATTAGTGTGATTTAATACCTTAGATATCCAGAAGGGGTATAGTAAGATGCAATGCCAAAAATATATAATCTGTGATTGTCTTGTGTCATAGAGATATTTGATTGAATGTAAATGAAAATAATATATAAGAAATTATCTCTTTAAGCTCAAAAAGTGTTTATGTAACTTTTATAGTTTAATTTTGCCCAATAAAATCCAAACACATTTTAAATATAATCTTCAAAATTACCATTGTATGCTATGCCATCTTTGTTTAATCTTAACCTTGATCTGATTAAAGGTGTTTTCAGATTAACATGATATTAAATAATGTATATTTTTAATATTCAAGAAATAAAGTGTCATGACTGTGATAACATAAGTAAATAAATGAATGTGTCAGTTTTGTCGAAAAAAAGGCTCAAATATAAGTAAAAACACATCCACAAAAACTTCAATAGCACTTGACATCGTTCTCAAGATTTAGAATACTGAACAGGCCATTGTTGTTATACCAACTTAGTGATATGTAAAATCCTCTGAAATTTTACACACCACTAAGTTGGCATTTCTGAAACCCAATATCCAGTTCTGTGTTCAACTTTCTGAGAAAGCTTCCACAGTGCATTCTAATATTGAAATGTTTGTGAGTGTGTGTGTGTGTGTGTTATTGTTTCTACTTTCTACTTTCATTGGTACATTAGTTTCTACAATGTTATCATGTTGACAAATAATGTATTCTAATTTTGTAGGCGAAGTACACGGACCCTCAAACAAAGCTGCACTTTGCGGTAGCAGAGGAGTTCAGCACGGTTCGGAGTTTGCCGATGGATATCACAGCTGGCTATCTTTCCCTCAGGAGAGCAAACAACCCCATGGGCTGACCAATCAGATATTTTGTATATCATCTTATTTTTTTAATGTAGCTTAAGTAACTACTTGTTTTTCCATTATTCCTACTAAACACAGTGTTTTCCTTCCGTGAATTCAAACTAGATGTACATTTTATCTATGTATCAAATAAGAACTAAACTGGAAATATAATCCATCGCTGCCATATTATTTTCACAGTTTGACTTATTCTTTTATACCCAAACCTTTTCTGATTTTTCCTTATCTGGATGGTAATGTTGTTTACATCCGTGGTATTTCTTAAGCCGCACATGACTCCTAGGTGGTGCTAAATGAACAGCACATATGACTCATGCATCCCAGTGTAAAATTTTCCAGAAAAGAGAATGAGAAATAAAATGAAAAGAAGCCGGAGAGAGTAACAACACAAATTAAGGGGACATAGGTTCAGTGGTGGCTCGTAGCTAAAATTAGTGAGGATGCTGTTCCAGAAAATGTTTAGCCTTTTTTTTTTAATTGTGTAAAAGCAAAAAACATGTATAAAAAGAAAATTTATTCAGGAACTTGATAAAATCTTTACAAAAATACAACTTTTTTACTTACTTTAACTTAAATTGTTACAGTTCAAGCTTGATCTATTCATTTAAAAATGAAATCCATTCTTCATATTTTAATTTGCGCAAATGGTTCAATAATTTTCTCTTTGATCTCTGGATGACAATTGAGGAAATTTTTCTCCATTGAAAATACTGCAAGCGCATTTAGTCTTTCTGTTAAGTAAAATAATCGAAAAAAAATGAATCAAATAGAATATCTGGAAGTAGAATAATAATCTAATTCTACACTCTTCTAAACTTATCACATTCAAGAATATGGTACACAGTTTTTAAGCACAACACACACTGAGTAAAAAAAAACTTCCACCATCATGCCAGAGCAACAGTGCTCTCTCTCTACCTGGCAGTCCCACCTTCCTCCTGTCCCCCCTCTTATGTGCACATGCACACAACATTCAAACACCACATCACTGGCACTGTGATGCGCACAGTTCCATACAAAGATTTTTTGTATCGTTATCATAAACTGGGGGATGGCTACTGAAGTACTGACATTAAGCTTAAGGAATATATATTGTACTACAAAAATAAAGAAAGAATTAAAGAAAAACGTACTCATTTTTTTATTATTATTATTATTATTATTTATTATTAGCACCACGTCATACTACCCGTTCAAGTTATACGCACTTACGCTAACGTGTAATGGGGGTGATTGTGAGATGAAATGGAGGACCTACAGTTTAACGTGGAATCCGAACCACGGTGGAGGCCTGGCATTCCTCACATTCACAAGTTGTGATTAATACACGTCTTGTTAGAGGTGAAGGAAGGGTTTGGTAATCAGATAAATCTCTGCCGGGACCAAGGATTGAACCCCGGACCCCAGCATAGAAGCCCGACACCTTACCCCTAGACCACCAGGCCATCCTCATTATATTAAATGTTATCAATAATATCAAATGGAAATAGGGGGTGCTGCAGTCCCGCAATGCCTATACATGAGCCGCCACTGCATTGGTCTTCAGTAGACTTAATCTTTACCATACAACAGCTGATGGAAAGAAGGTATGAGTATGGGAAAGACTTGGTAGGGTATTTATGGATGTTGAGAAGGCAAGCGTGGATAAAAAATAAAGTTTGGAAAGCGATGGGGGAGGATGAAGTGGAAAGAGGATTTGTGAAAAGCATGTATGAAGGTAACAGGAGTTGTATTAAGGCAGAGCTTGGAAGGACAAAGTATTTCCAAATAAAAAATTGAGTGAAGCAAGGGAGCACACTCTCACTACTACTATTTTTAATGGTATTGGAAATGATCATGATAAAAGTGGCAGGAAATCTCGGGGAGGAAATAATGAAAGCTGCTGACTTGATTGTATGGGGGAGAAGGAAGAGGAAATACAGGAACAACTACAAGAATGGAATAAGACACGGAAAGAACGTGGAATGAAATTTAATATGGTGAAGTGATGGTAGTGAATAGGTATAGGGTAAGGCCTAATAAAGCTATAAGGTTGGATGAGTAGAGTATTTTTTTTATCATGTGGCACATTTGACTGGGAGTGACTTTGACGTCCAGGTTTGGTTGCCTTATGTTTAGACTAATAGCTGCTCTGTTGGCACATAGCGTTGCCCAGGGTACACCATAGGAGGTTGTCTACACGTCGTACCTGCAATGAGATGATGTGATGATAGTTATTATAATGTTGTGGAGCCGGGGTGATACTTTAAAAAAATATTGAAACATTGATTCTTTTTATTGATTAATTTATATCTAATAATATATATTTTTAATTTTTTTTAGTATAATAATAATTTAATTAATATATAGTTAAAATTATATAATCATTATAATGATTTTAAAAATTAAAGGACATGCATAAAAATATATTTAGTATAATATAGATGACCATTATTATATATCTAATTACATAAGTATTTAGATTAATATAAATAATTTATATGTATATATATGTATTATATAATATATTATTTAAGTTTAATTTAATTAAAATTACATTATTATATTAATTGTAATAGTAATATTAAATTACTTACACTAAACATTAATAATTAATGTAATACTTATTAATTATATAAATATACATTCTTATATTAAGGAAAGTAGCTAAGAAATGTACAGAACGTAAAATATCTTGGAAGCATTATTGAGGATTAAGGTGGAAGTAAAGAGGATTTAATGAAAAGGGGACAGTAAGGAGAGTTGTTCTATAGGTATATAAGAGACCTGCTATGGAAAAGATAAGTACCCTTGAAGTTTAAGGGAGTGTTGTTTGTCATGATGTACTCTGTACCCATTGTCACATATGCAGCAGAAACATGGACGCAGTGGCGTATTATAAGAAAATTAATAGGTATGCTGTACTATAAAAGTTGCAGGGGAGATTTGGGGGCCGAAGACCCTCAACCACTGTTGTCCAAGAACGGCAAGGGAAATATTTGAAGGTGTGTGCCTATAGAACAGTGGTTCTCAAACATTCTCAACATTCTCCCTTAACTGTATGTTATCTTAAGGAATTTTGAGGCCCTCCCTACTCCCATATTCTCTTTTTTATTTATCCATAACAATTATTACCATATACTCAAAATGTAATAAAAGTAACTCCATAATGTCAGTCCGCGTTCAGGCTATACCTACCGATTGGCTACCAAACTCTTTGACAAATTAGTGCCAACTCTTGCGGGTAGTGTGTGTCATGTGGTCAGCACAACGACACCTTCAGCCATTAAACTTGGTTTCTATACCTAAGCCACTACTACTGTATTTGAGTAGCCCCTTATGTAGCCACACCAGGCTGAGTCCAACCCTTCCAGACCCACTGCTTCCCAGAAAATCTGGAAACGCTGAGAATCAAACCCAGAATCTCTGTAGTCAAAAACTATGACCACTAGACCACAAAGGCGGTCCTCAAACTGTAATGATATATAAATGGTTAGAAATTTAAGTAAATATTAATTTCGGGACTAAGAATGGAATGGGCACATTTCTGAATGCATAAAAGAGACAGATCCTATTCAATTATTCCAGTATCGTTAAAAGCACACAGCAATACTCAAAGCAAAAAAATCATAATAAGAGTAAAATGAAGTGGTACATCGATCAAGCGTCCATCAGACCTTTTTGAGAGGGAACCAGGTGGATTGTCCAACTCACATTGCAATTAAAACTATTTCTTAAAGCCTAACTTTACCGACACCACTTCTTAAAGCTACGGCCACTACAGCCTAAAAGAGGGTTGACGGAAAATATAAGGAATTTAATATTACAAAAAATATGAACGTTTGCAAGTTTAAGAAAAAATTAACTTATTCAAGGCAAAACAACAGTGGTAAATAAAAAAAATACATGACCTCGCAAGACAAACTGAAAAGTGTTGAAAAACATATAAATATGGCAGAGACCGCTCTTGCACAGTACATTTGAGAATATATTTCACACTCTCAAGGTAAATTATTCATTTATAAGAATTAGTCTGGAAGAGACCCAATACAAAAAATCGTTAGTATAGTAATAAAGAGCTTGAAGAGCCTCTTTTAAACAGTTACCAAAGCTCTTGAATCACCAATGTGAATTCTGACTAAACAAGTAGTTTAAACCATTAAACTTTTTAATCCTTACTATAGTAATAAAGAGCTTAAGGAGCCCCTTTTAAACGGTTAACAACGCTCCTGAATCACCATTGTGAATTAAGATTAAACAAATTTCAATTTTAAGATTAAATTTAAATATCAAATCTGTTATTTGTAAAATACACAAATGTTTGACTTCTCAATATAACTCAAACTATTGTGGGACTATTATGTCCACCACCTTTGAAGTAATCGAGAAGATTCCGACATGTTAGCATTTAACATTATAATAGAAAACAGAGTAATATTACATTAGAATACTTGTAATTTCTCACCAAACGAATCGGTAAATGTTAACGCTAATACTTATAAACAAACAAAAATGAATTACTTTAATATTTTCTTCAAAGAAAATACATCTACAAAATATTACCTATAAAATAAACACTATCAAATTTTAAAGTTCAAACAATTATTGGTAACCACAAGAGCAATAAAAATTATATTTAAACTAAATTTTCCAAGTTAGAAAAAGAATCAAAAGTGGTTACCTACTATCATCTCTAAAAATCACAAAGAGACTAGCGCCCAAGCGGCAAAAGAAAACATTAAGTGTTTCATAAACAATTTAACTTTCAAAAATAAATCAACTAGTGAGAAATTACAGACGTCTACACTGAGCGATTTCAATTACATAATTAATCTAAGTGTTCAAAACACTAAGACTAAACACTAAAGGTCGTTTAAATTTTAAATAATCATTAAAACATATAAAGTTTATATATTGCCATCCTGGAGTGACTACGTCCAAGTCCAGACAAGGACCTCTCGTCGGATATAATAGTCCACTATGCTAGCTGATTATTTCCAGTCCAGAACAGGACCTCTCGTGGGTGTGTCGGATGTAATAGTCAATCATATTTGCTGAGTTCCCTCGTTATATAGGTCTAGTCGATGGGTAAAGAGGTGGGAGTTTCCATATTAAAATTACAAAGCCATACGGCTAACACGTGCCAACAGCACTCTCTTGTTAGCTGTTGCCAAACTTGGCTCGACACCAAGTCACGTACACCTGACATCTGGAGAGTCGGCAGTTAAACTCGGCTCGTTTCCAAAACACGTACGCCGGACATATGGTGAGTTGGCTGTTGAATCTAAATACTCTAATCCAGTCATGTACACCAGACATTTGGAGAGTCGGCAGTTCAAGATTGTGCGTGGCCAATTTGTAGCCCAGCCGGCCCAATCAGTGCATTTATGGATCCCTATATTGGAATATGTTGTTGCTGCATCATTCATAGCTTGCTAGGATTTCTTTTTATTTTAGAATTTGGTGCGGGGAGCAGGCAAAGTGATAGACAACAAAGTGGTCGACACGAGAGGACCAAGTGGTAGACAGCAAACTGCTAGACACGCAGAAACGACACGGACCAAGTGATCGACACGAGCTGGACCATGTGATAGACAACCAATCAACCGGTAGACAAAATGAAAACAATTATTTGGAAGGCCGGGTGGGTCAAGTGGCCGACACGACTTGGACCAACTGCTAGACAAGCTCAAGTATAGGAGTAAAAAGTGATAGACAACCAAGCTGTCGACACGAGAGAACAAATCTGTAAAAAGACCAACTGCTAGACACCCAGAAACGACATGGACCAAGTGATCGACACGAGCTGGACCATGTGATAGACAAGCTCCCATATAAGAGGACAAAGTGATAGACAGCCAAGCGGTCGACACGAGAGGACCAACTGCTCGACAAACATCGAGATGAATCCAGTTAAGAGTGGCTCAAGTGACAGACAAGTTATTTCATAACTAACAAAGTGATAAACATGGGCTTAGAGAGTTGGGTATAAGGATGGTCTGGATGCTCCTAGAAATTTCTGCCCTCCCGACACCCTAGATTCAATTATCCCAAAAAGGGTGAGGTCCACTTATATGTGTATAAACTTAAACCATCGTGTTTTTAATTTTAATAATTTACTTACACATTGCACTCTTCAAGACATATTTTCTAACACTAGTTTAGTTATCATTTCGAATAAATAAGAGGTTTTGATACATACAATATGGTATCTGAAAATAAAGAATGTTTCTCTGAATGAAACGAATTATCGGATCTGAGGAAAGGAGACAAACGTTTTGTTATAAATGGTAAAATCATACTTTAAGAACTAACAAGATGAAATAAAATCTTATATAAAAGAGCAACTGCCAGAAATTAAGTTGGTAGCTTATGATCAGGGTTCGATTCCGCCAGGTAAAGTGAGAGTTATTTTTCTTAAAAGGTTTTCCACTCTGCCACCACGCAAATTCAGGTGCACTATATATAAATTTAATCTTCTTGTTTCTCAACACATTAACGTAATTAGTAAATAAGCGTATAACCCAAACAGGTGGTAAGACACAGTGCTAAAAAAAAATCTAATTGCACTAATGGATTAAAGAATAAATGTTGTTATTATAAGATGTGTACTCTCATTTGCATGTAGGGAGAATGTAAACCATTAATGAAATATCACCCGGCCGGACTTGAAGCCTGATATCTCCGTCATTGACAGTCCAGTCTATTTTGAGAATGACGCCTTAGACCATCAACCATCGAAGCTAAGAACATTTTGTTGATGTTGCATTAGCACCAGGTTTATTAATGGGTTAGAATAAGGAGCTAAGTTAAGATGAAATAATCCCGCATTAGTGTAAAAGTTAGATGTAAAAATCACAAGGGTGGTAACTATCAGCCCAATCCACTCAGTCGGAATGATTACTCTTATTCAAGCTACTCTAAAACCTTATTAGACCGTATGACAAACAGCGTTATTTAGGAGGTCAAACAATACCTACACCTAGCATACAGTGTTATTTAGGAGGTCAAACAATACTTACACCTAGCATACAGTGTTATTTAGGAGGTCAAACAATACTTACTACACCTAGCATACAGTGTTATTTAGGCAAACAATACCTACATATATATTTTAAGCAAAATCATTAGACCCGTTCGAAAACAATTCAATTCGTGATATTCTTTTATAAGGTTATCATTATTTCGAGTTATTTTCACCTACATTCTTACTTTAGCAAACCCTACAAAAATATGTCAAGTATTGTGAGGTTAAGCTGACGGGTTGGGGGGAAAAATTATTTGAGTGTAAACAAGTACAAGCGTGCATTGAATTAACTGTTCTGTCACTTAGCCCACTCCTAACTGGATGATATCAAAGTTTGTCGAGCAGTTGGTCCTCTCATGTCGACCGCTTGGTTGTCTATCACTTTGTACTCCTATACTTGAGCTTGTCTAGCAGTTGGTCCAAGTCGTATCGGCCACTTGACCCACCTAGCCTTACAAATAATTGTTTTCATTTTGCCTACCGGTTGGTTGTCTATCACATGGTCCAGCTCGTGTCGATCACTTGGTCCATGTCGTTTCTGCGTGTCTAGCAGTTGGTCTTTTTACAGATTTGTTCTCTCGTGTCGACCGCTTGGTTGTCTATCACTTTGTACTCCTATACTTGAGCTTGTCTAGCAGTTGGTCCAAGTCGTGTCGGCCACTTGACCCACCCAGCCTTCCAAATATTTTTTTATAGCTTGTCGAGCAGTTTGTTGTCTAGCAGTTTGTATGGTGCCTTTGGTGCGAACAGGTTAGTCATGGACTTGTGTTAAGCCAGAAGATACAATGTGGGAGTAAAGCACATATATTAGACATAGTTTTGTAATCTTATATATTCCAGGATGTTTATGAGTATCCGCATTATTCGGAGTGGGTAGTATTCAAGTAAACTAGCTAGTCTTGCTAGTGTTACTATCACAGGGTGTCTATATTTATTGGATTATTTATGGTGGTTAGAACTAATTTAGCATTAGCTAGTATTGCTAATGCTACATAGCTTATCTCAAACAATGCTGCTTGGAAACAAACGAGTCTCCCAACTTGAAAATGTATGCTCCAGAATCTATTTAGATGCATAAAATCTGACTAACATAGGGGAGATTATCTTAGACTATTAATACTCTAACTCTACGTCATTGGTGTATTGCTAAGATATTTACACAGATATTTTGCCGTAAGCAGTGGTGCACCCAAGGGAAAGAGGGTTAGACAGGGTATTTGACCCCCCCCCCCCCTCCTTCCCCAATGCCACAAATAATTTTAATGACTACATTTTAAAGCCAGGCTTCTTACTTAAGCCTAATATTCAAAAGGTTTACCGTTACACACAAAATTAACAATTGAAAAAACACGCAAATACTAGCTTCGATACTATTTGCATTATTTAATATTTTAATTACTATTTAACTATTCCAAATAATTTCTAAATGCATTTCATATTCATAAATATTCTCGGCCTTGAAGTATTAGGGGGCTGTGCAACTCTAAACCCACTCTCTATCAAAATTTCATCCTTGCTACAGCCTTGATTGAATGCCTCCACCAAAGTAAATGACTGGATGCAGCACCGATTAAGTAAATTTTATGAAAATATATTTTATTTTACCTTTCCCTTCTAAATCATCTTGAAATGGTGAAATTACACTCCTGACTTTTGTGATTTTTTTATATATAATTATATAAAAAATCACAATGATCAATAAGGCGTTAATGTGAAACAAAAACTAAAGGAACACTATTGAAACTTCACAAATTCTTTCTACTAAAGAAAAACAAGATTTACTGTCAGTGGCTGCTCGTGTATAAGCATTGCAGAACTGCAGCATCCCCTATTTCCACTTGATATTATCGATAACATTTAATATAATGAGTTATTTTTTCTTTAATTCTTTCTTTATTTTTGTAGTACAATATATATTCCTTGAGCTTAATATCAGTACTTCAGTAGCCATCCCCCAGTTTATGAAAAAGATACAAAAATCTTTGTATGTAACTGTGCGCTTCACAGTGCCAGCAACGTGGTGTTTGACTGTTGTGCGCATGCGCACATAGGATGGGGGTGGGGAGGAAGGCGGGACTGCCAGGTAGAGAGAGCACTGTTGCTCTCGTAGTACCGTCTCTGGCATAATGGTGGAAGGAAGTGTTTTTTTTTTACCCAGCGTGTGTTGTGCTTAAAACCGTATACCATATTCTTGAATGCGATAAAGTGTAGAAGAGTGTAGAATTAGATTATTATTCTGCTTCCAACTATTCTATTTGATATTTTTTTTCGGTTCTTTTATTTAACAGAAAACTTTAACAATGCCCTTGCATCCCCAAGAAATAAGTTCTGTGACTGTAAGTGAACTTCAACAGCTTAATTTTTTACAGCTATCTCTCCATAAGAAAGTTACAGTTAAGAAAAGAGGTCGTTTATCACCTGATATTCTAATATCTCAGCCAGGCAAAAGCATCAACAAGAAGTATATTTGTAGCTTTAATTCTTAATGGTACCAACGGAAAAGTTGGCTTTGCGGCTGTGAAGTAAAAAGTCCACTGTTTTGCTTCCCGTGTTTGCTGTTTGTAGGTGATGTACCGTGGACAAAAGATGGTTTTAGAAATATAAACAAAATGAAAGAAAAAACTGAAAAGCATGAGAAGTCAAAGAAGCACGTTGATAATGTTGTTTCACTGTCACTTTTAGGAACCGTAAGTATTAAGGAGAAACTTAGTTAGGCATACATACTTTCAATCAGTGATCATAATATAAAAGTTAAAAAGAACCATGAAATTTTGTCCAAAATAATAGACTGCATTTACTTGTATGGAAACTTTGAAACTCCCTTACGGGACATGATGAAAAATACGATTCAATAAATCCAGGGGTATTTAAAGGATTAGTAAATTTTGCATCTAAATTAGATTCAGATTTGAAGAGTCACTTAGAAACCAATGCAGTCTTCAAAGGTGTTTCTAAGACCATTCAGAATGAGATACTTGACTGCCTGCTACAAAACATGAGGAGATAAGGACGGAAATTAGAAAAGCTTCCTTTGTAGCTGTCATGGCTGATGACACAACAGATTTTTCGGAACACACTCAAATGGTCCTTGTTCTACGATACGTATTGCAATGGAGAAATATTTGAGCGTTTTTGGAATTCTTTATTCCAGAAAATCAAACTGCAGATGGCATATCAAAACGTATTTTAGAACAATTGGACATAATCCTTCAAGGAAATGGACACAAACTGATAGCCCAGATATTTTCTGTTGCAAATGTCATGAAAGGCAAAATAGCAAGAGTTCAAGCAAAAATTAAAGCAGTTTATAGTAATGCACATTTAATTCACTGTTATTCACATCAACTTAATTATAATAATGAGAAATGCAGCAGGTATTACACGAAACGCAAGATTTTTTCCCCTCTAACATTCTGGCTATTCCAACATTCTTCTCAAGATCACCACAATGCGAGTCCATTCTCAATAAACATATAGACGTCAGCATTCCACGTCCATTCTCTACAAGGTGGAATTTCAACATACGGACCATAGACAGAGTTCATGAAAATTTGCAACCTTTAAAAAATTAGCCCTACTGAAATTCAGTCAACATCAAAGGCAGATCAAGCCATTGCAGAAGCAACAGGAATTTTAAAATACCTGAATGATGATAATTTTAAGTTTTGGTTAGAGCTTTTTCATCAGATTATGTCCCATATTGAAATAATTTACAACCTAAATGCAATCTTGAGAAATTAGTGTGTTTAAAGTTAATGAATATAATTTTATAACAAATTTCAAAACTGCTATTTTAGAATTGAGAAACTCAAAGTACTGTGAGAATCCTTCAAAGGCACTCATGGCAGAAGCTAAGAAGTTTGTGACTTTATATGTGTTGATATAATGGACAGATATTCTTCCACTAAACACTTTGTAGCTGTTAAATTGATCAACAAGAATTGCTTCACTAGGTTTAAGAATGAACATCCCACAAAAGAGATTGTACTGACCACTGAAGCTTATCCCATGATTGACAAAGAAAAGCTTGAAACTGAATTAAAATTATTCTATTTTAAGACTGATATTAATGAATATTGCAAATTAATTGAGCTGCTGAAATTTATCTTGGAAAATAATTAGATGAAGTTTTTAGTGAAATTACGAAACTGATAAAAATCCTCTTGACAATTCCCGTGACTACATCAGAGCAGAGTGCTGATTTTCAACATTGAAAAGAATAAAAACTTTTTTAAGAAGCACTATAATTCGGAAAGATTAAATGCGCTTGCAGTACTTTCAATGGAGAAAAATTTCCTCAATTGTCATCCAGAGATCAAGGAGAAAATTATTGAACTTTTTGCGCAAATTAAAACAAGAAGAATGGATTTAATTTTTAAATGAATATAACAAGCTTGAACTGAAACAATTTAAGTTAAAGTAAATAAAAAAATTGATTTTTTGTTAAGATTTTATCAAGTTCTTGCATAAATTTTCTTTCTATACATGTTTTTTTTCCTTTTACACAATTTTAAAACAAAGGCTAAAAATATTCTGGAGCAGCACCCCCACTAATTCTAGCTACGAACCGCCACTGATTACTGTCAATTACGGTTAAAGTAGCCTTGTCACATGCCCTACCGCACCCCCCCCCCCCCCCCGCCCCAACCCCGTCCTCACTCTACCAGTGCTAAAATGCCTAAATTTGAAAGAGTGGTTAAATGTGTTTGCCAAATACATGAAATACGTGTGACTATAATGCCTAAATATAATTCAATGTATTTAATTAGTGTATAATTTAAAGCGTGTTACATAAACTAACTATTATTTTACAATTAATTTTACAATATTTTATGTAGTTTTACTTAAACTATACTAAATTAGCTTAATAAATAAACATTGTGATCTTGAATATTTTTTCAATAGTTGGCACAATACTTAACCTGCTAAACATGAACAGTATGACCTGGGGTTTAAAAACACAAACTCTTTAACCAATTTAAGTGGTGAGCGGAAAGGAATGTATTGCAATCCTCTAGATATTGAGCAAGGTCATTAGAGCCTCCCTAATCTGCCTTGCGGTTTTCAAGCAGCATTCTCTGGGTTTCCTATTGTGTTAAGTAGAGCCTTTTGAAAGAAGAATTACTTAAAACACAGTATTTTTGGAATATGAATCAATATTAGTTTTAAAATTAATAAATCATGTCATGTACATTTATTAACAATTTAAACATTAGTATTTACACAGTTAGCACAGACAACATTGAATTTAAAACAAACTAGTCCATATCATTATGGGTATGCAGTGCAGGACTAGCATACCCGGAGAATACGCCACTGATTGAATGTAAGAGAAACCAGGAAAGTGGAAGACATGTGAATGAAGTAAGTGACGAGCATGCTAGCTGTCACGAGGAGAAACAAGGTTAGGAATGAAGTTATCCGGGAAATAGTAGGGGTACGGGGAGTAAGTACATGATATAGTAGAAGATGCAAGACAGGGTTGGTGTGGGCATGTAATGATAATGTAAAAAGATAATATGACAAAGAAAATGTTGTAAATGAAGTATGTAGTAAAAAGACCGCAAGGGAGTCAAGAAAGAGATGGGAGGAGCACATAACAGGACGTGCTCAAGTAAGAGGAGAAGAATGGAAGAGCTTAAGTTCATTCGACTATCAAAATGTTGTTACATTATTTTAATAAGTGTATAAATATAAGCTATAAATATTGTTTCAATGATTTAAATTCATTACAGTTCTCGAGTTATAAGTAGTCAAATTTACTATTTTATCCATTTTGTGTACTTATTTTAAGGTAAAGTAGTTAATGTATGGGATTAAATGTATTCTAGCTAGACATGCATATGAAGTGTATGCAATGAAGTACTTACAATATTTTTAAATAAAATTAGTTTTTAATTTATAAGATATTCAATAGTTGTAAAATTACATAACTTTTGATCTTATACAAGTACTTATCGTTTTATACCCCGATACTTTGATTTTATATCATTTTGTAGTACTTAATGTCGTTATTTCAAATTTGTTTGGTGTATTAGTCTAACTCCACGCTTTTATTTTATTATTTACACCGCGTTGATCAATGCAAACGTAAATTTGTTATGTCCATTTCCTGAAACGTCTTGATTTGACTGTACCTACCAATAACACAGACTAGTCGACAGAGGAAGGATTGGGCTAGCCCGGTCTCCGTCTAATGACTCACCCATAAGTTTTTTTTTTTGTTTTAGCACAGCGTTTCACTACCTGAGTGCCGAGCTGTGACATTTATTTTGTCTCTTTTTCCTTCCTTTAGTAATTTGGCACCGGATAGTATTTTACTGTGTTAGTTTTATGCTTCAACTTTAAAGTGTCAAAGGAACTTATCTCTTGGTACATCAAAACGCGTCTTTATTTTAAACTTATTGTTTAACTGTATATTACAATTAACTTCATGAATGAATAAAAATATATGAGTTTCACTTTTATTACTGGCTGTGAATTGAACATTAAAAATATCTTAAAAGTTTTGAAAATATATCTAATATCACATGAGTACTGCATATCTTTAGGCATTTTCTAAAAAAAAATCATAATTTTGCGTGTTTATTGAACATGGCTATACTTAAAACAATTAAAGGTTTGATCTACGATGTTTTCAGATACGTACAAGGCCGTAGAAGGGGAAGAGGGGGGTGTTTGGTGTTTCAAGCCCTCCACGAAATTTTATTAACAAAATATATATGGCTTTATTTATGGTTCAAACCATATACAAATTAAGATACAAGTACAAATTAAGGAGATGTGTAACCATAAAAAGCACTTCAAGAGCTACTAGAGGTGTTTAATATTTAGAATGTTTCCTAGCCTTCAGCAGTTAGGGGTTATGTTGTCCAAAAAACCACTCCTGATAGCTTATAGAGGTGTATAATATTTAGAATTTGTCCTAACCTCTGGCAGTTAGGGGGTTATGTTGCAAAAAAAACTTCAGATCGCTTATAGAATGGTTTATTATTATTTTTTAAATTCTAGCTTCCGGTAATTGGGGGATGTGTCCATCAAACCCTCTCCCCCTGAAATTATTGGCTGGCTACAGCCTTGGATACGTAATAAACTCACAACAAACGTAGGGGATATATATGTGGTGTTTATATCATTAGTTAAAGGCATTGTAGCTCCCTACTTGTTGGAGTTGGTAAGGAACTATATCATACATTTAAATTCACCACAAAGAGTTTTGGTTTGAATTACGGCTTCCTTAAATAACTACTAATGAATATCAACACAACAGCTGCAAATCACTTTAATTACGGGAATGTTCGTATGGAGGAGAATACACTTTAATTAATTTAAATTTGTTGAAAAATGAAACCTGAACACTAGAATAAAATTGAACTCTAGATCTTAGCGCGTCAATGCTCTAGCACTGAGCTATCCAGGATTCGTTCCACGCTTATGATCTCATATCCACGCGCACTGACGCTATAAAAGTGTAGTCAGTTTAGTCAGTGCAGACTATAACTCATGTAAATATTATAGTATAGACCTTTATCAAAGGTACAGCTTTAGATCACATGATTTGACGTGTGAATTACTGAACACATTTCTAGTAACTTTTTTAGTTGTCAAATAATGATCTTCCTATTAAAATCAGGGTCTAAATCATATATTCAACTTATCCACTAAGAATCTTAGTTTGAATAACAGCTTCTGCTCGGAGCCCGCCATTGTTTGTTGTTCCGGGTCCTCGTTACCAGTGATTGATAATACCCCATTATTTGATGTCCCGAGGCCTTGTTACCAGTGGTTCATAATATTGCTTTATGTCCCAGAGCCTTGTTACCACTGGTTCATAATCTGCTGTTGTTTGATGTCCCGGCCTTGTTACCAGTGGTTCATAATATTGCTTTATGTCCCAGAGCCTTGTTACCACTGGTTCATAATCTGCTGTTGTTTGATGTCCCGGGCCTTGTTACCAGTGCTCATAACATTCTATTGTTTTATGCCCCAAGGCCTGGGTACCAGTGGTTCATAATATTATATTTTATATCCCGGGCCTTGTTACCAGTGGTTCATAATCTGCTGTTGTTTGATGTCCGGGCCTTGTTACCATGGTTCATAATCTGCTGTTGTTTGATGTCCCGGGGCCTTGTTACCAGTGGTTCATAATCTGCTGTTGTTTGATGTCCCAGGCCTTGTTACTAGTGGTTCATAATCTGCTGTTGTTTGATGTCCCGGGCTTGTTACCAGTGGCTCATAACATCTATTGTTTATGCCCAAGGCCTGCTACCAGTGGTTCATAATATTATATTTATATCCCGGGCCTTGTTACCATGGGTTTATAATCTTCTGTTGTTTGATGTCCCAGGGCCTTTACCATGATTCATAATAGTGAGAACTTCCTTCTTCCATCTATTTGTTGCACCATACCACTTAAGTAGGAATTGAGTTGTTTAATATTTAACCAAAAATATATATTTATTAAAAAAATGTACAATCACGCACAAATTAGGGTTTCAATGGTGATATAAACTAAGAATAATTATTGTGCTGAAGAGCCACTGTGCGCACAGCAGAAAAACTGCAAATTCGCTCAGAAATTCGGGTTTTAGTTGGACGCTATTATTTTTCCAACATTCTGAACCCCTAGCCTTTAAAGTGAGTGGTCATTTGTTAAAATTGGTTCAGCCATTTTATTGAAATAAAAATTACCAAAAATTGGCATAGTATATACATTTTTTTCTTTAAATCAACAACCCGTAGATTGGTTTTGATGTGATTTCTAACCATCGGGTGCTGGACATACACTCAGCCCTTTGGCTGGTTAGTGCAGCCTACACCATCTGGTAGAAATATACCCTAGGGGAGTTTATAAAATGTGGTGGTTCCCTGTTGTCTTACACACTGAGTTCTACTATCGAGCGCGAAAGGGCCTACCAATTTTTCTGGGAACGATACCTACCAGAGTTCTTTCACACGCCTCAATCGACACGGCCTGACAGCTTTACTTCTCCTCTGAAGCAAGTTGTGCTAAAACCACAGAGGTCGACTATACGATCATTCATATGGGTGATGGTTTCAACAAATTTTTGTTTCATTTCAATAACTAGATTCAAATTATTTTTATATTATGTTTGATATTTCCAGAACTTAAAAAATAAATATAGGTAGGATGCATAAAAATTTTAATGAAAATAAATAAATAATTCCTAATTAATATAGATATATTTTTAAACGGTTTTTCAGTAATTGATAAATTTTATTACTAGCATTAGAGGTTAACTTTCTCACATTGGCCTGATTTTTCTTTCCAATTATAATGTATTCACATTAAGTGGTAGATTAACAGTCTGGTATGTTTCTAGGTTTATTATATATTATGTTGGGATAGGTCACTAGTGAGCATCACATTAACTCTAAATACTGCTTCGATGGCTATATGGTCTAAGGTGCTACTCTCACGATAGACTAGACTGCCAAAGATAAGTAGATCGGTGTTCGATACTGGTCGAGTGTACTGAGGGTGGTTTTCCCTCTCTCTCCACGCAAATGCGGGTACACTTCCTAAAAATTAGAATTTCGTAATCCCTAACACATGAGTGTAATTAGTACACAGGCGTATAATCTAAACGGGTAGTAAGACATGGTGCTAACAAATCTAAAAATAGGTCGAATTCAAAATTTAAAAAAAAAAATTGTTTTAATCCTCAAATCCGAGATATCATTAAGGATTTGAGGAAGTTCTCATCTCTGAATTTTTTTATCGATTTGATTGTACTGAAATCCATATTGGTGAACATACACACTAAATGTCAGGCCCATCTAGTCTGGTTTGTCAAGGTCAAGGGTGCAAGCTCAGCCAGGTGGCTTTTCCTAAATGGTTTATCACTTTCCCTCCATGTAAATCGCATGTACATTTCCTCTAAATTCTACCTTCCTCATGCTTACCACATTTAATTACTGTTTTTAAAACATTTATTTTAATTTATTCAAGACTTCTTAATTTGTTCTAATATTCTAGGTTTTCAATTCACTATATCTAATTTTTAATTTCAATTGTTATAATTTTATTAATTGTATCAATATTAACTTGAACAAATATATTAAAAAAAAAAAGAAATATCAAAGTCTTGTACCTTATATTAAATATCACTCCATACTATCAACATTATAATGTTTTCTAAAATGACAAATAAATATAGCCTGGATGGGTGGGGGGCGGGGGGGGGGGGGGGGGGCCAAGATAAAGTGAAGTAAAACAAAAATGTTGATTTTAAGGCAGTTGTACAAATCATACCTTTTCGTCATATACTGGGCGAGTTTAATCCAATAAGTTTTTTTTAAAGACTCAATAACAACATCTTGTTTTATTTTATTTGCCTTAGTTTAAAAAACATGTAAAATATCATTTTGCTCCGAAAATTCGCTCTGCGTTGCCAAGTTAGTAAATCTAACTAGAATCTCTGTTGAAAACATAAAATGTCTGTGTCACTATACAAAATTAAAATGCCAGAGGTGGGGTGGGGGGAATATTCCTTCACATCCTGTGGGCTGTGCTGTTAGCGAGAGTTCTTGGAACAATCAATTGGCAAGCTTGTTGGTGGTGTAATTTCCCTTGCTTGGCCTGCTCTCTTTTTGTTCTCCACTCTCCTCTCGCTTCCCATCTCCCACACAGCAGTATTCATTTAAACCTTTATCAATGAGCAAAAAAATAATAATAAGATACACTTAAAATGTTCCTAATTGGTCTTATGTCTATAAAGTTTCTTTCATCCATGGATCAAAGGAAAGCTAACAATTATTATCTTTCCTTTAATCCATCCATGAGGGAGACATTATTTGAATCTGAATTTTTTTTTTTTTTAACATGTTGCCTACTTTGAGGTTTAGAAGTGGGCCGCTGCATAGCTTGACACGCGCAAGCAGTCTAAGGGTGGTATTCAAAAAAAACACCAATGTACAAAATAGAAAGAGAGGGAAAAAAATTAGCAGTTCACTCTGCGAGGCAGGCCCCTTGTTTATCTTCTGATAACCCTTCCCCTCTTCCACTGACAAGTTTACAGTAACGCTACGATTGGTGCCTTGAAAACATTGACTTGCTTTTTAAAATTAAATTTATCTGCCTTTCTATGGTGGAGAGACATACACTTATACGGACATTTTTAAACTACATCCTGGCAGAAATACTCCGACAATCCATTTTAGTCATTTTAGTGAGTAAACAAAATAGGCTAAGCTGTAGAGGACGTTAAAAAAATATTTAAAAAAAAGAAACTGCTTCAAGATAAAGAATAATAATTTTGTGACACTGTAGGATAATTTTTAAAATTATTTAAGAGTTTATAGTTTTTGTTTCGATGTTAATAATAATATTTAGCACCGCGTCTTACTACCAGTTCGGGTTATACGCTTTAAGTACTAATTACGCTAATGGATTAGGAATTGGGAAGGTTGAATTAGAGGAAGTGAACCCGCATTTGCGTGGAGGGAGGTGGAAAACCATTTAGGAAAAACCACCCCCAGTTCACCCGACCGAGATTCGAACTTCGATCTCCCCGTCCTAAGCAGTCGAGCTCAACACATCAAGTGTTTCGATGTTAAATCTATAAAACTCTTTGAATAAAATGGGCATTAATTATTAAGGAAAATCCTATTTAGGTTGCATGCTTTTAAAACAAATTGTGTTTGCATTGTGAACAATGGCTAAGTCGCATACTTACAATAATATGGTAAAGATGATTAAGGTAGATTTTATCAGAAATGTACCAAGATTTGTATGGAGATGGAATGAGAATCCATTTAGAGAAAAAAATCACCCCCAAGTACACCCGAACGAGATCCAAACTCTTTTATCTGCTCGTCACTGGCAATTCAGGCTATTGTAAGAGTGTTTGTTTGTTGTTGCCTTACGCCAATACGGGTGCAAGCGCGCGCACACACACACACATGAATTCACCTGTTGTATGTATGTTACCGTTAAAGTGTAAAATCAGCTACTTCATAAAAAAAAATCTAGGTATTTAATGGCCGGGACAGTTTAAGTGTATAATAATGTTGTATTCTATTATTTAATTAGATATTTCATAGAATAACGAACCCCACTGCATTAACGTGTTAGATAAACATTTATTTCAACCTTGTAACCATTCAACCAAAATTCCAATAAATTTCAGTCTACAATGATTTTAACTCGTTAAATTATAAAAGATTACTGATTTCAAAGCGAAAATGGTGCTAAATCGCTATTCTAAATGAAACATTGAAAAGAGGTTAGAGGGACAAGGCCTACAATATATATACCTACCAGAAAACTGTAGGCCTCACGAAGTTCGCAAATAAAAACACAACAAAACACATAGAACAATGCATTGCTGATGTCTTGACCAATGTAACGGAGCCATCATTTCTAAAGTCCTTACCCGCATACCATAACCTCAATAATGATGAGAGAGAGGCCCAGTCAAGGCTTAAAAATAATAAATAAATTACGATGCTCCCTTCTGACAAAGGATCCACCACGATAATCTTAAACAAATCCACTTATATCACAGAAGGACAAAGACAATTTGCTGATGAAAATACTTACAATAAACTCAACAATTAACCTACAAGAGAATACAGCAGTCTGGTCAAGAATGTTTTACAAGTACATGGGCCGCATCAGGGCCTCTCTGTCAAATCATTAGAGCTCCTCGGTGACCTGGTGGTCTAGGGTAAGGTGTCGGACTTCTGTGCTGGAGTTCAATCCTCGGTCCCGGTACAGATTTATCTGATTACCAAACCCTTCCTTCACCTCTGATAAGACTTGTATTAATCACAACTTGTGAATGTGGGGAATACCAGGCCTCCACCATGGTTCGGATTCCACGTTAAACTATAGGTCCTCCATTTCATCTCGCAATCACCCTACCATTACACATTAGCTTAAGTGCGTATAACCCGAACGGGCAGTGAGACGTGGTGCTAATAATAATAATAATAATAATAATAATAATAATAATACTAATAATAATAATAATAATAATAAATAGCTCCTCACATCTACTAATCCATTATCACCCACTCTCTATCTCTATCTCCTGCCCAAAATTCACAAAAATAAAAGACCTCCGCCGCCCCATTGTCACTTGCTGTGGGGCCCCCACAGAAAGCATTTTAGCACTGGTTGACTCTCACCTTCAACCTTTGGTCTAACAACTTCCCTCACACATTAGGGACACCAAACCACTTTCTCAACCGATTATAAGACATTAGAAACAAAATCCCACCGATACGTTCTTGGTCACCATAGATGTCAATTCACTTTACACCAACATATCTCACACCCAAGGACTTCCTGCAGTGGAATATTTCCTCGACAACGGACCACCCAATTGTAAGCCATCCACCACCTTTTTAGTGGAACCCACCCGCCTCACACTTGAAAAGAACAATCTCCGCTTCCTCGACAGACACTACCTCCAAATCCGAGGGACGGCATTGGGTACACGTGTGCTACTAGATAAATTAAAAGGTACGCTAAATAAATTATAAGCTAATGTTAAAAAATACAAACTGTACAAAATATTTGTTCCATGACTAAACATTTCAAATAAGATTGAAAATATATTTCCCATATAGATTTTTTTATATTAAATAATTATTTTAAAATTGGTTTAGTGAGCTTAATATTATTGTAAACATAAGTATTTAGTCATGATGTTTTTTTTAATTTTTGTGATACATGCCTAAGTGAATTTACACATTATTTACATTAATTGCTTTGAGCCAGTGTGTAGCATAATTTTTTAACTGCCGCGTTTTAATACACGTTCAAGCTATACGCATGTATGATAATTACTCTAATGGGGTAGGGATGAGAAAGGTAGCATCTTAGAAGTAATATACCCGCATTTACTTGGCTAAGAAGTGGGACATCTTTTAGAAAAAAGCACCCTGACTAAACTTCACCAGGATTTGAACCCCGATTTCCCTGTTTTCAGCAAGCCAGTCTAACATGAGAGTTACGCCTTAGACCGTTCGGCCACTGAGCCATATGTAGTAGTACACATGCTTCTCTTTTTATGGTGCTTGTAAAGTATGTGATTACTGATTACATAGCAAATATGTATTGCAGGTGCATTAGGTCATTGCACACTTTGAAATTATTGCTTACCTAAACTACCTGAAGCAAAAAACCAATATATAGTTAAATTCTTAAACCTAGTATATTTTGGCAGTTGTTTGTTTAAGTTTCGCATTGTTTAAGCACAATAATTGTGGGTCTGTGATTACTGCTTGAGACTAGAAGCAGATTAATATAAAGTTTGGAAAATATGTAGTTTACCTGAAACTGAAAACCGAAGTTTTTTTCTTAAATTCCGAAACCGCAAAACCGTCGCTGAGTATTTAAGATATTAGTTTTATGAATAAAAACTGTCCCAAAAAAATCCACCACGTTCGATTGCATGTAAATAGGTAAACAACAGATGATTGGTACAGTGTCTCAGAAGTACCTATTCACTATCTTCTGCGAACGATTGATACAGTCGATGCAGGGGAATCCCTAGAATCGTCTGATTGTTAAGAACGTGTATTACATTTTGTTTGCGTAGTCTTGCTATTCGTGGTATTTATAATGAAATAAGTATGGGAAATGTAATAGTATTTGGAGAAACCGTAGTAAAAAGAGAAACAACTACACCTTTGTCGATACACGATGAAATTCGTGAAGCCATAAACAATTTACTGAAAGCTACCGAAAAACAAAAGAATCAAAATCAATCACTTTAGCAAGAATTTACTAAGTCTAAATAAAACGTGCCAAAGAACCCATAGACTTCATCATTTTATGAAGCATGTTATACAATAAAATTACATCATCATAACTTTGCTAAAAGGAAATTTTCATTGAGTAATACTTTTTTTTATTAAACTTTGTTCACACTTATCTGATAAATCAGTAGATGCTCTTGTTTTTCTGAAAAATTATTATTTGAAAAGATTATAAAATCTTATTCAAAAACAAACAATGAAAAGTTTGTTCGATATGGCTAATTTTTCATGATTTTTTAAAATTATTCTTCTGTTTAGCAACTAGATATGTTTTCCAGAGCATTGAAGAGAGTGCAGCTCCAGTATGAATAATAATTATCTTTACAGCAACTCTAGCGCTATCTTATAAGCACAAAATGAGCAATATTAAACATTCCACTGAATTTTCAATACCAATTTTAACCACGATGTTATTCCGAGAATATGGCCCCCTCATACCATAATTATAATATTTTTCGCTTTGATAAATACAGTAAGGAATTTTTAGTAATAGGAACAAAATTAATCTACTTATTTATGAAAAGTCGGGGTTTCATTTTTTAAACAACATATTGAAAATTTAAGGGAAAATAATAGAAGATAGAAAAAACCCAGCCTTCAAAATTTAAACCTGAAAAATTGCTGTTATCAAACTCTACCAAACTCTAGTAGCATATCTAGGGTGAGGCAGGACAAATCAATATTAACAACAGTAACAGTTTAAAAATAAAATAAAAAGTGTATGTTGTTTTTATTACAGTATTTTGTAATTGGTATCTTAATTAGTAACCAGTTTTGAGTACCAATATAAAAATTTAATATTTAAAAAAATGGTTTTCAAGGGGTGCTATTATTTTATTTTCCTCGGGTGCCATCAACCGTAGTTACTCAAAACTTACACAAACGTCGTGAGAAGAGAAAGAAAGGAAGAATAATCATGCATATAAGTACAAAATAAGCAAAATTCGAAACTGCGTCTCTGCTGCTGTGAAATATGACGGCCAATAAAAGAGTAGAACATTAAAATATCTACCTAGTACTTTTGACCAATGTTGGAACATGTGCAGCAGTGTCAGTTATGTCAGGCGTATGTTCAGAATTGCTCCAACAGTATTTGTATTATTTGTTTGTTGTGTTCTATGCAATATTTATTTTATCTAAAGGGTGACCCGGTGGTCTAGGGGTAAGTTGTCAGACTTCTGTTTTGGGGGTTTGGGGTTCAATCTTCGGTCCCAGCACAAATTTATCTGATTGCTAAACCCTTCCTTTATCTCTAAAAAGACGTGTATTAATCACAACTTGTGAATGTGTGGAATGTCAGGCCTCCACCGTGGTTCGGATTCCATGTTAAACTGTAGGTCCTTCATTTAATTTCCCAATCACCCTACCATTACACATTAGCGTAGTGCGTATAACCCGAACGGGTAGTAATAAAAATGATAATAATTGTAGCTAAAAATTAATCTATATCTATCTACAACATGTGTGGAGTTAGCAAATTATTAGCGTGTAGCCCGACTGGGTAGTAAGATTGTGTGCAAAAAATATTAAAAATATACTTATAAAATATTAATGTCTTGTGACTTACAGTATAGACAATATTCATTTTTAACTAAAATGAAACGACCTAAATCAAGAATTTAATCCTAAAAGATAAAATGAAGCGTTGGAATATTCTTACCTCTGACCTTATTTTCAAAGTTGCTTGAGCAGTTCCAGATTTAATGGTACTGGCAAGACTAGTTCCTTAAAAGAATTCAAAATTAACTATAATTTAGGTATTAAATAATTTTTAAAGGGGTTTCTATGATTGGCCATTTAAAAGTTGCTTTCTCTTGTTGAGATAAATGCAAGCTATGTTTTTAATGAGCAAGTAGATTTTTTATTCACCTACTATTACTTGTATGTATTTTTTCCCTTTTTACTATCAGTAATTTTATATTTATTTGCTAAAACTTGATACTTGACAGAAAATTGAACATCAAACCTGTTCCAATTACCTCGGTCAATGGTCTAAAATAATAATGGTTTAATGATCAGAATTTACTTTACATAGAACCGGCTTCACTGCTTTGTTCTTAAATGTGTGAAAATAATTTTTCTTTAAATATTCGCATAACTTTTCTTTAAATAATTACACTATTTAATGACATTATGATTATTTTATTATTGCATAGTATACTCGTATTTTCTCACACTATATTTAATTAGGTTTTCTGTTTCATATATGAAAATAACCCTTGATATAACCCACGCAGTTCTGGGCTGGCCTCACAAGACCCTGGCGGATATCACTATGGGGCTTTTGGCTTCATATGACAACCACATGACTCTGGTTGGATCCGATTTGAGAAGAATTTTATTAAGTATCTACAATTTGTGAAAAACAATAAAGTTCCTATGATTTGGTCTTTTTTTATAATGCAGGTCAGTACAGAGATAAAATAACCACATTCTCAATATCTGTCAGGACTATCCACATCCTTACTATCTCTCCTTACTATCTGTTTAAGATCTCCACATTCTTACCATCTGTCCTAACTATCTGCATCCTTACTATCTGACAGGGCTATCCACATCCTTACCATTTGTCCGGACTATCCAAATTCTTACTATCTGTTTAAGATCTCCACATTCTTACTCTCTGTCCTAACTATCTACAGTCTTATTATCAGTTTGGACTACCCACATCCTTATTATCTGCCTGATCTCTCCACATTCTTACCAACTGTCCGGACTATCCACACACTTACTATCTGTTTGAGCTCTCCACATTTTCACTATCTGTTTAAGCTCTCCATTTTCTTACCATCTTTCCTGACTATCTACATTATTACTATCTGTACAGGCTATCCACATACTTAATATCTGTTTGAGCTCTCCACTTCTCACTATCTATTTAAGCTCTCCACATTCTTGCCATCTGTCAACTATCTACATTCTTACTATCTGTTTAGACTACCCACATCCTTACTATCTGTCTGATCTCTCCACATTTTTACCATCTGTCCGGACTATCTACATGCTTAGCATCTGTCCGGACTATCTACATTCTTACCATTTGTCTGAACTATCTACATTCTTACTACATGTCTGGGATATCTATATTCTTACTGTCATAGCTCTCCACATTCTTATTATCTGTCCGGACTATCTACATTCTTACTATTTGTCCGGAATATCCACATTATTACTATATTACCGGACTGTTCACATTATTAATATCTGTCTGGGCTCTCCACATTATTTATATTGGCTCTGGCTATCCACATTCTTACTATTGGTCTGGACTATCCAAAAGTAGATGGCGGGGCGTTTGAGAACCCCACTTCCGCTCAATAGGTCAAAAAGCTTTTTTTTCCGGTGACGTAATCATTGCGTGTTATGTCACAACTCTCCCCCCTGGGTTTTCCCTGGTGACAGGTGCCAGTATATTTCCGTCTGGCCTGAATTTCCCTTCTGGTTATTTCCATAACGACATGGGGTTAGAGACCTGTTGTCCTCATTCAATATCACAAAGGTATATTTCTGGTTTTCTATGTGTCAATGTGTATTCCCTGATGACTGGCGGCTGGAAAAGATAGGAATAGATCGTGAACTTGAAATCGTGAGCTAGTACAAGAGGTCATTGGCCCTGGCAACCCTCCCACTTCCCCCCTGCAATGTGTTTTCCCAGTGTCGTTATCGCAACCCCTCCCCACTACCTTCCCCCATCTATGGATTTTCCCTGATGTCTGGCGCCAGTTTGGCGAGGTTGACAAGACAAATCGAAACAATAATTACGTAATCATTGACACAGCTCTTATCATACACAATCAGGGGCCTCTCTCACCAGATGGAAACGTCACAGTGATTTATAATTCTCAGTTAGTGGTCACTACTCCTCACAAAAGTCTACTAAAATTGGCTGTTTGGTACCTACCATCGATATGTGGGGATGTATTAGGTTAGCGGCTCAACAAATCGAGACTCGTATATGGTTACACTACGTGTAAGAGACAGACAGGTTTTGCGTGAATAAAACACGATATTTCAAAACACGTATGTATTATACATTAAAGGGGTTACAGACATACATAATATTTATTATACATTAAAGGTTTCACAGACATAATATTTATTATACAGTTTTACAGGAATGACGCATATATTCGTTCATACGTTTCTCTACAATGTCTCTTAGATGCGTTAGTAAAATTGTTTTAGTTCACAATCCAGCATGTAATATTCTAAACCGATGACTTGGCGTGTATAGTAGGTAGCACTGATAAGATCTATGTTTCTGATGTGCGTTTCTACCGTAGGCTGTTTGAAGTCGATGACATCCGCTGATTCTGTTAGCGTGTCGCATACATCCACGACGAGTGTGTCAATCAAATTGTTGCAATAGTGTGCGATGGTTGTTAACCACATATCCCGCTGGCCGACGGCGACGTTGATGAGGTTCCACAACTCACAAAGACGCGCCCAGATAGGTGCTAGATAGCCGACCCCTTTGAGTCCAGCGTCTTGTTTCTCGCTGATAACAACCATATGGTCACCGCAACCGCGTCTCAGATAGATTTCATGATTAGTCAGACTAATCTTCTGAGGATGTTGCGTGTTACTGAAAAACTTTGATATGACCACCTTGTAGTTTTCCAGTGCTTGCCACTCTGTACGGTTAAACACCGCACAGCTCCCTCCGAATTTTTCTAGCTGAACATAGAGCGTAAAGTTGTTCTTGAAACTCATGCCAATTATTAATAGCTTGGCGTCAACTTAGTCCAGTGGGAACAAAGTGTTGAAAGTACTGGTGATGGAAAGCGGCTTCACCGGCTTTGCTTTGTGGTTGCAAACGTCTTGACCTTCCATGACGTTTGTTCGCTTCGAAGACTGTCACGGTTATGGCCGGAACGCCCCTTTTATAGGCGCACGCTGATTGGACGCAACCTATTGAGGGGTGGCAGGACACTAAAATCTTGAAAAATGTGTTGTAATATCTCACCACCCTAGCGTCATTGCCTGTATGATCGGTGAACGAGAATAGAGTTAGGAAAGTTTTCATTGGAATGGTTTGGGCGCGATAGAGAAAGTACATGATACAGTAATGGCCGCAAACGTCCGAGGTGATGCTTTGAAGCTGTATCGTGTTATGAGGCGTGCGGGAAGTGTTTTTGCGTATAAATGCCAGATGTAACTATCTACGGGGTGGAAAACCATAACTGTCAAAATATACTCCCACGCCGTTCTTGTCGATAAAGATGGTGACCCAATGCGTTCCAGGCTTGGTGTGTGTGGATTAGTGTTGATGACAAGAGCGGCGGGCCAAGCTATTCTTGTGGGTAGTTGATTAGCAGGGAAAACACCCGAACGTACAGAATAGAACCACGGGCTAGTTTTCAGCGCACGTCCATCTTCAATCATACAATCAACAAACAACAAAAATTCCATACAGAACTATGTGCCATGCACATGGTGTGGCCTAAATTAAGTGTTTTCAAAAACGAACAATCTCTGTCGTACAGATCTATGACGGGTGTAGGCATGTATTTGGTAAGAAGTTTTTTATTTTATTCCCCCTGGAAGAAGACGGTTTCTGCACGCGTTGTGGCACGGGAGATGAGGGATTCGAGCAGGCTGTAATCCACATGACCACTATCCCAAAGAATACCGTGGAATTTGTTGACGATATAGTCGGCTTGCTTTTTAGCAGCGGCTGAAAGTTCCTCGAAAGCGTATGGGGGTTTTAACACCCAATGTTGAAGTAATGTACCGCATACAGATAAAACACTCAGTTCCTTGATGATAAACTCTTTGTTGTCGCCGATGAAGCTCTGGAAATCCACAATGACGTCCATGATTTAAATGACGAGTGCAAGGGGCGGGAAGCCGTTTATATTAACTTCCATAATCGGTCACGACGTTTCTGTCCTTGTCGATAGTGATGATGTTGGCAAACTCCCCGTACACGATACGTTTGATGGTTTCACTGAGAGCTCTGGTGAAGCTCACTTCGATGCTTGGAGAGCCATGCCTCGTCAAATTCCAGTGTGCTGTCATTTGGGTGGACAGATTAGGTGTTAGATCGAAAGCCATGAGATGGTATCCCTTAGGGAATGCTTCACGTGTGATGTCGCTACCTTCGTTCATGAAATGGATACCCGTTCCAGAAAACAGCGTGTGGTAGGACATGACATAGTTGCCGTTTGAAAAATCGGGCTGTAACGGTTTCGATGGTACTTGTTCCCCGTCCACGCACAGCGAGAAATGGTTCATGCTGTAGGTTTAGAAGTTGAAAGGGTTCTTGTCGGCGTCTTCGTTGAACGCAGCGTTTGATACAAATCCCACAGTGCATCGTTTGGGTAATTGTCCGGTGAATATGTTGTCCAGTGATTTCCCTTGCACACTCGTAGGAATAGTGTGTGTTTTTACTTCCACACGGGTGATGGGATACTTTGTGGGACTGACGTTTAATGCCTTGGAATGTGCCAAAAGTATATAAGGTGCTACTTTGATACGTCGTATTAGAAGGCTGGCTTCAGTGATGTGAACCTTAAAGGGAGGGAGTTCAGGGACGGCCATAAGACTAACCCCGTCTCTGGAACGGACCAACTTGAATCTGAGTTCGGTACTGTTCAAAAGGTATTTCTATTGGTTAAACACGTCACTGTGTTGATACCCTAAAAGATCCACTATCTTATTTTTTGCGGTGAGACTGCGACAGGCCTCAAATCCCTTGTTGCCGGTGTTAGCCTCCTCAAATGTTTCGGGGCTGTCCGCAAACTACAGACAGCAAGTCAAATGTGTTATTTTGGCTTCATTGTTATAAATGAGCAAAGTTTCCATGTACGACCTATAATCATACGTGTTTCTGTGAGATGAGACTAGTTTTTGGTTTAAAAACACATCCACCTGTGTGAATAGCGAATGCAACCAGTTGTTTATGGAAGCGATTTGATCCACCTCAGTGAAAGCGCCACGGTCGGGTTTCATAATGGCTCCCCTGAGATAGATCATGGTCAGTGAAAGATTGATATAGACCTCGCCTTGACCGGTAATGGTTAATTCGGTGAGGGAAGAGACAGGTTTGTACTGGAGTCATTGTCCACTTTCAAGATTGGTTTGCAAGGGTAGGATGGAAAATAGATCGAGTTCACTACTGGCACACTCGCAGGACTGGGGGTGTTGAAACGACATTTCAACTGAAAATATCTACCGCTTCTTTCTTGACCTTTTTAGATCGGGCAACGACAGAAGACTGATGTTGGTGTTTCTTACGACGCCCTTTATAGCCTGAACCGGTCATCAGTGTGTTGATAATCTGCTCCACCTTGCGTTTCAGGTTTGTTCCAGCTTCACCGGTACGTTGGCGTAGGGCCTCTTTGAAAGAACGACGCTGATTGGCGACGTTGGAGAGCACGTCGATACCCGTATGAAGCGACTCTTTTCCAATGGCATTAGCGCCGCTTCTCAGCAACGGTACAACGCTCTTGAAAAGGCCGCTGAAAAAACTTCCTATCCCGTGCCTGCATTAATAGGGAACACCGTGGTAGATCGAAGATATTCCTGTTCCAGCCTGGTTGACTTAGTATCTTTGGGAGGTTTGGAATTTCATGTTGAGCAGCGTCGAAAATGAAGTTTCACGCACACTTTTCCAAACTCAAATGATTCAGGTTCACCCGTGTCTGTTCTTATATTGATTTCCAGGCTTTCAAATTCCCTTCTAAATACAGGCACGTGGTGCAATGGATCATTGCTGTCTAATGTATGCCGTAGACATAATTTGTGTTGTTGATACCAACAATACGTAAAAGCAGTGCCACAATGTCACACACGGGCTGATGCCCGACGATATCCGTGTAGGTGAACATTTTCGAGGGCAAGCCTAGTAGAATGTTGGTGGGGTACGGTGACTTTGGGACTTTGATCAAATTAGTCAAAGGATCGAAACCGAACTATAGACTTAGTTGACTTGATAGAGTCAGAAACTGTATATTTGGTGAAGAAGAAACAACGCCCACTTTTTTGGTTGATGTTTGTGTACTTGAATACAACTCCGGAATCCCTTATAACGCCTTTACTTCGCTTAGGGTTTTGACCAATTCATGGATACTACTGTAGTTTTCAGGAGGGATGTGAGCCTTGAATATTTTTTCCACGCCTTTAGCGTCCACCCAGTTGTACCATACAATATTTTGGCCCTCTGGTACGATGGTGAAATAACACGGATATTGAAATTCAGCCAGAGCGACTTCCCACTGGCCTTAGAGTGTAAGACGGTAGGGTAGTTGCGTGGTGAAATTCGCGAGGCTATTTTTAGGTAAATATCCCATAAAGCTGTCGTTCGTTAAAGTGATGTAAACTGGTCCTTCGTGGTAGAGCGCTGACGTAACTGGCAGAAATCCAAGAATTAAACATGGCAAGGTAAACTTTCAACTGCAAGTTTATTTTATTTCTGCCCATTTACCCTTGACACATAGTATTTTATCAACTTTAAAAGTTTCAGGAAGACGTACGCGTTGCAATTTGGGTTCTTAAAACTTTCCCTCCACCTCCTCGCCATCAAGATTGGTCAGCCTGTAAACCACTGGTTGTCGCAACACGACATTGCTTACTTTGAAAATCTATTAGCTCCAATTGATTTTGTAGCCCTTTTCAAACAGAATTTTGTATTTTCTAATACGCAACGTGTCACCGACTTTCATTTTTGGCTTACTATTCGAGTTTGGACGCCGTTTTCCATACAGATTATCTCTGACTTGAAGCAATTTTGTTTCTGAAACGTCGGTAGGTGCCATCTTGATACTGAAATGTTTTGCGCCATTGTAAGTGTCGAAGCTATTTTGGAGGATGTCCACATACCGATACGTGCTATTTTTGGTAAAATAGCACCACATGCGCCCTTTCAGAGTTCTATTGAATCGTTCCACGATACTTGCCTTAACGTCCGGGTTATGAGTGGTGTAGTAATGATCACCTTCTTGCTTGAGAATTTTCCGGATTAGACATGCCTGGAACTCTGTCCTCTTGTACGTCTCTAAACTTAGAGGTTTACTGCCACTTTGTTTGAAAGTGTTCCGAAAGGCGTCTCTCACGACGCTCACCGTCTTGGATGGAAGCGTCCTCACCCAGGCCATCTTGCTTAACACGTCGATGACGGTGAGCAAGTACACTGCATTGTCGTTGTATTTTCGGAGACTTTGCATATTGTTGAGATCGGCTTGCCAGAGATCGTCAATGTTTAAAACCACGTATTTGTTGCGTAGAAACTTTTTTATCACCGGTTTGTGTAGTGTATAAGCGTCCTGCGCATGGAGTCATTCTCGTACTTTGCAGGGATTTTTCTTGGAAACCTTTATGAACGACGCCGCCCCTGCAAACCCTTCAGGATGAGAAGCGTCGTATGAGATGTTGGCTAAATGGAGCATTAAGCTCGGAACGGCAGCCACCTGTTTTCATCCAACCTTTTCAGTTTCTTCTTCTTAGGGCGTTGTGTCGGTGTAAGTGGTTGGGGTACGGACGTCGGATCTCTAATGGGCACTAAACGTTTCGGATTTACATTAAATTAATTTAGAACGTTTATTTTTTTGAAGGGCCGTGAGAAATTCTCGCCACCCAGACGACTCGCTGTCTCTTCTTGCTCTGACAAGATCGTTGACTGTATCCACAATATTGGATCCACCTAAAGGCGTATCGCGAATACTCACTTCCCCGTTTTCGTCCCAAGAGATAACACCTCGGGAAATAATACGTTCTAGTAAAAGTTCAGATTTTTTACGTTTCTGTACTGGTACAGTATTGTGTACAGCAGGGATGGGAAGTACAGACACTTCAGGAGTGATCGTGTTATTTTCAGGTGGTGGAATGTGTTGACTAAAGAGCAGATAGTGCTGTAGCACTTGTTGGTATAAAGTCCATTTAGACTTGTCGTCAAGTTTTGAAACGAGGATTTTTTCCATTTCCTTGTCCATCTCGGAGGCCACTAGATTTGTGGCCTATGCCACTTGTTGGTGGTGTTGTTCTTAACAATATAATGTTTCCGACCAATATAATCTTTTTCGTGTGTTTCATTATCTGCTTGTTGAATAAGCAGCCGAAGACACCGCTGATTAATGGGTCTAAAAGTAAGGGCAGGAACGCGCCTCCATCCTGAAAGAGTAGTCGACTCTTCTTCTTCCAGCACTCTCCTCGTTTGACTAGCTTGCGCAACACCTGCTTGTGAGCACGTGATTTTGTCTTCTGCGAATTTTTCAACGGCACCCGCTCTTTTAAAGTGTTGTAGGCACACTCGCAAACAGAGTCAATCAGTTTCTTGTCGGCCGTGTTCAGCAAGACAACACGTTGCGGGTTCATTCGAAGAATCACGCGTAGCAGAGGGGCTTGCTTCAGCACTTTGTAACTCATGGTTATGAAATTATCTGTAATCGGGAAGTGTCGGTGGTTTTATAGCTTTCGCGTGGTAGGTAAACGCAGCACCCAACATTTGTGCGGGTTCTATATTTGAACCAATCGGGTGTACCTTGTTTGAAACCTAACAATATATACCCGTGGAGAGTACTTTTAGCATAAGCGTAAGCCAAATTAAATACGGGGGTTTTCGGGGCAGACTTGACGCGCAAATTGTTGAATCTGAGCATATCCCTTTCATTTTTAAAAAGCACGATATATTGTGCGTTTAAGTAAATGTTTCTTTGGCTCTTGCCCTGGTGAATTATATTTTGTGTAAGGTACATGACGGTAATATTTTGATGGTGGCATCCTTTGGTGAAAAGATCGACGACCACTTCGTTGGCTTCACGTATCATGTCGTCCAAGATAATCAGCTGTGGAGAGTCATTACGGGTGTCATCCATTTCCGGTAAACCCTTACAGAATATGACGTGGAGACATGGCCCCTCTTGTTCGAATCCATATTGCCATAACGCATAATACCACGTGATTTTGTCAAATTTAACGACACACAATGTGTCCAAGTGACGGATAAAGTCTGCTACAAAATGTGACTTTCCACAGCCGG
>JBCFYV010000012.1:39471749-39490895 GCA_039000515.1 Timema cristinae
TAAATAACCTCTCCCTCCGCAATTTGAAAAGAAATGTTAACTTGTTCTTAACAAAGTATTTTAATAATTTTGAAGGTGATTTGGGGTATATTTTTAATAAGTAATAACAAATATAAATATAGCACTTAAGTGGGGAAACAGTTAGCTTTTTCGTCACCATCAACGACAAATCAGACTAAATGAGTTCGACATTTAGATCGCGTGCTTTGATGAGCTTTAAAGTCATCTTAGCCCACTTCGGTGCCTGCATGGACTAAGGGTTCACTTTCGCAGTGGACTAACTAGACTGCTAATGACGGGAAGGGTGGATGAACTGAGGAAATTTTTTTCTAAATGGTTTGCCATTCTACCTTCACTTAAATGTGGGTACACTTCCTCAAAGTGTTGCAACCTTTCTAATCCCTAATACATTAGGGTAATCTATACTTATAAAATAACATGTCCTGACTGACTGACTGACTGACTGACTAACTGACTGATTCATCATCGCCGAGCGCAAACTATCAAGGCTACAAGCATGAAATTCGGACAGTATATTCATTTTGTTATGTAGGTACCCACTAAGAAAGGATTTTAGAAAATTCCACCCCAAAGGGGTCAAAATAGGGGATGATAATATGTATGATAATATGTATGAAAGTCCGTCATTTTGAAAGTTACATAAACAACATTTTGTATTTCGGTTATTGACGTAAAACAAATAAATAGGTGTTTCAGGAATTTTGGAAATTTTATTTAATAAGGGATGAAAATGGGGGTGAACGTTTATATCGGACTTGCATTATTTTTGATCTGAGGTTAAGTTATGGTCATCAACGTAACGTAATATTTTAAATTAATCTGTAAATACATATGTATATTTTCGTATTTGTATATAATCAACTTCCACGCGAGCAAAGCCGCGGGCAACAGCTATCTAGTTAGTGCATATGCGTATAGCACGAACGGGTAGTAAGACGTAGTGTTAAAAAAACACCTCACCTTGGCCTGGTTTTTCTGGTGACGAGGATGTTATGTGTTCGAATCTCGGCAAAGTGAAATTATGAAATTAAGATTTCCCCCCCCCGTCCCCCCATTAAATGGTTTCAATCCTTCCTTACACGCAATTGTGTGTACATTTCCTCTGAATTATAATTTCCTCATCCCTACTCGTTTGGTTTAAACATGGTGATAGTCTAAACGAATTGTAAGATGTATTGCACGCAAAAAAAAAAAAAAGTTAAATTTGTTAATAAGTTGCTGATCAAACCCCTAGACAGCAAAACCTTTCTTGCGGGTTGTTATCCACACGCTATTTATCATTGTGAGTTTTCCAACTCCTCCGCGCTAATTAATGCAGGTGCGTACTTCCTCTTTCGAGAGTTTATACTATCACCGAGATAAAGTAACTGATAGCCACTAGAAAAAGAAATAAGCTATCCCACGTGTTTTTTTTTACTGTTTAGTTGTTCTGTTCGTTTCTCGGAAGGCCCGCCCCCCATGCCCCGCTCTCCCAACAAGGCCTAACTAAGCGAGCGGGAACAGGAAATGAAGGTTGGGGTAAGAATGCTGTGGTGGCTCCCCGAGGCATACTGGACAAGAATGAAGTTAGCAAGACAGGACATGCCTTTAGAGCCTTGTTATGGGCCTCCATATTGAATACAGGTGACCTTCATCCGACATTCATCAAAATTACTATCCAGATATGGAAATATTACTGTAGGAACGGATCTTTAGAAAATACAAACGTTTTTACTTTTAACTTTGATAATATCTATACTTTTTTTCGGTACTTAACTTGCACTTTCTGAACCGACTGATTATATCAGCACACGTCTTATAAACTAGCTTAAATCCAGAACAGAAACAATATCCAGCCCCCAACCATTAATTCAGCACTGTGAAAGTGGAAACCCAAAATGCACAAATGATAAATATTTCGTCCATGCCAGGAAATGAACCCAGGACGCTCAGCTCAGTATACAGACACGCTACCGACTGAGCTAAGGTGTCGGATGATAATGTTTATCAAAAGCGACAGCTGCAGAACACACGATATGACGAATGCATACATGAACAATGTTTTTTTTATCACCACCTGTTCAGTCTATACGCAATTAATCTAATGCGGTAGGGGTGAAGAAGGAATATTTTTACAGGTAATAGGAGGGAAAGTGGGAAATCATTTAGAAAAACCACCCTCGGTATACCCAACCGGGATTCAAACCAATTCTCCCAACATCAGCAGGCAAGTCTAACACGAGAGTGACGCTTTAGAACATTCGGTCACTCAAGCGGGTGTTACATATAAATGATTAAGTAACTTTTGTATTATTGTAAAAATAGTTTATATTTGAATTATTTCACTATACAACTGATAAAAAAGCTGGGTGCTGTAAAACTATTTGTAAAGTCATAAAAGTATACCTTGAACATTTGGAGCACCTTTAAGAAAATACAAACCTAATTTCTGCAATACACATTGATAACAATATTTATTTGGTTATTTTAAATATCTTGTTAATACGCTATCTATCAAAACAGTAAGATGCAGATCATAATTTGACGTATGAATAGACTATATGAAAGTATATCTAGTAACTTTTATATGTCAGATATGTCCATTCGTAAGAAATTGGTGTAAACTAGATTTAAATTCAAGTATTCCACATCAATTGGACTAAGGGTACGGCCAGACTGAGCGCGCGAGCGAGCGAGCGCGCGAGCGACTGAGCGCGCACGCTTGAAAGATAGAACTGGTTCTATTTTTCAAGCGCGCGCGCTCGACCCGGTACAGTCTAGTTTCCAGGCGCTAGGCAATATTATTGTATGTTGGTTCATTGAGTGCTAGGGAAACTTCTTATTTTGACATGATATTTGACTTTTTTCTATCAGTGATAGGTTTAACACACTTTCTATTAATGGCCTAATTTAATTGGTAAGACCAAAAATAATATAATGTATATATGTAAACCCGATATGTTAAAATACTTCAATATTATAATCAAAGTAGGCCTTTACAAATAAGAATCACCATTAGTTTGGAGAAAGTATGAAAAAACCACAACAATAAATAAGTTTTAAAAATCACCTTCAGTTCACTGAGCCAAGATTCGAACCTTTGCCTCCTAGTCAAAAGCTATCGAGTGCAACGCACCATTCCGCCACTGGTGCTGCTAATCTGATTTTAAAACACTTCAGTACAGTACCATACACATTTCTCAATTTATTAATTGGATGCACTCCTACTTTTTTCTTTTTTATATTATTATTATTAGCACCACGTCTTACTACCCGTTCGGGTTATACGCACTTACGTTAATGTGTAATGGTAGGGTGATTGTGAGATGAAATGGAGGACCTACAGTTTAACGTGGAATCCGAACCACGGTGGAGGCCTGGCATTCCCCACATTCACAAGATGTCTTGTCAGAGGTGAAGGAAGGGTTTGGAAATCAGATAAAACTGTGCCGGGACCGAGGATTGAACCCCGGCCGCCAGCATAGAAGTCTGACACCTTACCCCTAGACCACCAGGTCACCCTTCTTTTTTATAAATACACAATATTTTCTGTAAAAATTTTCGAGGAACAGAGATGTACCAAGTGTCTTTGACAGAGACATTTTCTCTGATGAACTAGGGTCTGCTAATTACGCGCTCGCGCGCTCGCTCGCTCGCCAGTTTGGCCACCCAGTCGCTTGCGCGCTCGCTCGCACGCTTGTCAGTCTGGCCGAACCCTAAGACAGTATGACCGAGGGGTCGGGTTTCAGCTAGGGAAAATTCAGGGCATTATATTTGGAAATGATTTCCCATTCTAACTTCGCATGAATGTGGGTACATTTCCTCTTCGTTATACCATTCTAATTTCTACACTAATAGCTTAATTAAAATCCGTATAGCCCATACAGGTAACAAGATATGGTGGAAAAAGTAAATATTGCTATACTGATATCTTTTACTGTTTGATGACCAGACAAAGATGTAAATCTAGTATGGTTTGGTTTTACGGTAACTAGGACATGGCTCGAATCCATTCTGGGTATGTTGACGTATTTCTCCTAAATGGTTTCCCATCCTCTATCTAAGCAATTGCTGGTACTAAATGATACCTTCCATATCTATGGTAAATAAATATGTGGAAAAGTTGAAAGTGCAGTGAGACTCAAAGCACAACTTACAAATTAACTTAATTTTTAATTCAGACACAACATCCAGTTGTTTTTTGGCACCGGGTCTTACTGCTCGTCCGGGCTATAAGCATATTATGTACTGATGACTCTAGTGTATTTGGAATGGGGAAGATTAAATTCAGAGTAAGTGTATTTGAATCTGCGTGGAGGAATAGTGGAAAACAATGTGTGTAAAACACCCTCGGTACATCTGACGGGATTCGAGCCTCGATCACCCTGTCATTGGCAGTCCAGTGTATTGTAAGAGTGATGCCTTGGCTTGGACCATGCGGTTATCGAAGTGGACTACACCCAGTTCACCGCCACCTGTCAATTCATCACAGTGAACGGGAAAACCACCGTATTTTGTTTTAGCACTACATCTTACTACCCGTTTGGGTTGTACGCAGATGTGCTAATTACACTAATGTGCTAGGGATGAGGAATGTTGAATTTAAATGAAGTGTACTGGCATTCACGTGGAGAGAGAGAGAGAGAGCCATTTTAGAAAAACCACCCTCAGTTCACCCGACGTGGATTCCAATCCCGATCTTCCCGTCCACGGCAGGCCAGTCTATTACGAACGTGACGCCTTAGACCACGTGGCCACCGAAGCAGGTACCATGGTAGTTGTTAACCTTATTTTCGTTCATGACGGGACTCACCCAGCAGGCGTTCTACCAGCCGAACTAATACCCCATATACACGAGTAATGTTTCCGTACTTAATTCAGTATTGAATTCAATACAAATCAACTATTACCGTGTGAACAATCAGTTATCATGATGCAAGGCAATAGCTATATATATATATATATATATATATATATATATATATATTATATATATATATATATATATATATATATATATATATATATAGTAGGAGGTTCTAACTACCGTGGCCCGCGGTGAAGTCTTTCGACAGTTAATACAAGGATTTTTAGGGTGGTAATTTAATGATCGTGCGTTAAGAGCTGTGTTTTTGCAAAAACATTTGTACATGAATAAATAAATATTTCTCCAGTAGATACATAGATTTTAAATTTTTTTCGCAAGATTATATCAATAGTTCTTGAACAACTGTCATGAACATAGCGGGATTAGATGACAAACTTTTTAAATGAAGAGAAAAAAATGGCCACTAAATTCTAGGACAGCCTTGACAGATATTCAAAACTGGCGAAGTCATCATGTGAAGAAAAATTAAACTCTATGTTTCTACTGGAGAACTATTTTATTTATTTTTACCAAAAAAAGTTTTGATTTATAAACAGCAAAAATACTCCCTTAACATGAGTTTAATTATGCTCCCACTAACCCCTCAGCAATACACAACTTCATTATTATTAATAACTTTTGAGAGGGGCTTTTAACCCCGGATCCTTAACCCACACCCTCTCACTCAGTACAACCTTTTTATGGCGGCTATTAGCAAAACAAGTAGCTATCATGGAAATTTGTGTAATTCATTTGTTAGTAGCGTAAATCATGTTTTTCAGTGATGTTTAAGTACAAACACATGCGTACGTCCTTATCTTTGATTTGAAAATTAATTTGAGGGTAAATGTTTTAATTAAATGTAGTCTATATATCTTATTCATAATTTGAAAGATACGCCGGATTGCTAAAAACATATGCATTTAGCTTCGAATTTACACATACATGAAACATTTTCTGAAAGGAATTTGGTCTTTTTGGTAACTTTTTCTATTTTAAAAATAATTATGAGTGCACTGGCCGTGTGACTGCACGTCGTAGCTGCAGTCCAATTTAGGAAGAAACATAATATAATACAATTGCTTTCATGAATACATTCGTCAAAATATGTATTGAAAGCTGTAAGGTTTGACAGATTGTTAAAAATAACTATAAAAATAATACTAATAATCAGATGCCACGAGGGGGGAACTATTGGTACCATGGTACCTGGCCCGAGACTTCCAGGGGCCAGGACCCAAGATACATATTCTTAGGCGTAAAAATAAGTATAAGATGAAACATTATAACTATTTCGGTCCAGTCTTGCCCTTCGTTTCCAAGTATTTGGAAGTTTCACTTTTTCCAGATTCAAGTTTTGTACTGAAACTAAGTTTGGCACACCAAGATAGTCGGACAATAAATCAAGTTTAATTTAATACTTCACCATGTGCGTAACATTTCTGTGTTCACTTAAGTTACGTATAATTTTGGTAGATATATTTTATTTTGTGAAAGTGACCGCAAAGTTAAAAAAAAAATCACAAGTCAAGCATTGATTTAGAAAAGGAGGGTGGAAAGATGGTCATTCCCCCTATGAAAATAACGTGTTCCCCCGACTGGAATAAGCTCTTACCTTCCTTAAAATAAACTTCCCCGTTTAGATTTATCTAATTTTCCTCCGATATTCTTGAATATCAAGCTGAAAGATGGTCTTGTATCTAACTCCTAGAGGCATCGGATTTTCAAAAACTTATTATAAGAAGACCCTCAATCATCAAGATTGCCGGAGGAGTATGATTCAAAATAGCTTCTGAGAGCAATCAATTTTTCAAAATTTGGTGGAAGAGGCCCGTTTTAAATAGCTTCAAGAGAAATTTAATTTTCAAAGATTTTCCAGGTCATGATACTCCAAATTGTTTCTAGAGTTGCCCAATGTTCACAAAATGGACGCGGGAAGGCCACCATGTATATCTTCCATATAAGTTAAATAATTCTAAATACTAAATCATTTCTAGAGACATTCAAATTTCAAGAAATTTCTGGAGACTGGTTGCGCTAAATATCTTCTAGAAGAATCTAGTTTTCAAACATTTTCCATGAAAGAGCCATTAAAAATAACTTCCAGAGGAATTACAATTTGCCAAAGGGGGACATTTTAAATGGCTTGTCTATAAGCATCCAATTTTTTTTTAAATCTGGAGGAGGAGGATTCTAAATAGCTCTTAAAGCAGTCTGATGTTAAAAAAATGCAGGTGGGAATCCCTTTAAATAAGTTCTGAGAGCATTCAAATGTAAAAAGGCTTATGGGGCAGGACTACTCCAAATAGCTTATAGAGAATTCTAATTTTAAAAAAAAATCTAGATGAAGGTCACTGTAAATATTTTCTAGACATTTGATGGGGGAGGGTCACAAGGTTCCTCAAAAATCCTTCTTTTATTGGTAACTGCCACCTAGACATATAGAGTCTCGCCCTCACTGGAGAAAAATATGACAAATAGAGGGGTGCTCGCGCTTTTCCCTGGTATCGTGGCCCGGTTTGAGCACATGGTGGGCCCACTAATAATATAGTAAAATGTTGTCAATGTTGATCACAAAAAAATAATAATGGTAAGTTCTAAAATGTTTTACCCACCATCATACTATTGTGCTTGGCTGATTAATTTGTGATAGCTTCCATAATGTATTTTATTCTAAGTTTCTCTACAGAGCTAAGTAAGATAAACATCGCTGTATGTATAATAACTCAACACTATTTAAAGTGAAGACGCGTGAAAAAGTCAGTTTTTTTGCAGTTTTTATAACAAAACATTTCTTTGGTCATCATAAATTATTATTATTATTATTACTATTATTAGCACCGCGTCTTACTACCCGTTCGGGTTATACGCACTTACGCTAATGTGTAATGGTAGGGTGATTGTGAGATGAAATGAAGGACCTACAGTTTAACGTGGAATCCGAACCATGGTGGAGGCCTGGCATTCCCCACATTCACAAGATGTCTTGTCAGAGGTGAAGGAAGGGTTTGGTAATCAGATAAATCTGTGCCGGGACCGAGGATTGAATCCCGGCCGCCAGCACAGAAGTCTGACACCTTACCCCTAGACCACCAGGTCACCCTTACAACATAAATTAAATAAGTTATTGGTTCAGTACAAACACGGTTTAATTCTCTTCCCATGGTGGTATCAACAGTTTATGAATATTTGTCAAGGGTGTCCTGGAAATTAGTGACAATTTCTTTTCATTTAAAAAGTTTGTTATCTAATACCGCTAATTTCGTGGCAGATATTCACGAAATATTGATATCACCATGTGAAGAAGAAAATTAAACTCTATGTTTATACTGGACCAATATTTGATTTATTTCTGACAGAGAAATATTTTGCGATAAAAACTGCAAAAACACTGGTTTTTCCCCGTGTTTCCTACATCTCATCCCATATGAATTCCCCCAGTGTGAAGGGGTGTGCTCAATTCAATTCTGAAATATTCGTCAAACAAGGACGGATGCGCTCACGACATCTGGTCCTTTCGTTTACCTGGAAATGATCGTGATAAGGGTGGCAATGGGTTAAGGGGAAAGGTTAATTGACTCTCCCCTACCCACATTTACTTGCCCTCATCAACCAACTAGCCCGAATGTGTTTCGCGCTAATCTCGACTAAAATCAATCACTGTGTGTTGGTTTCACGGAAATATTAAAATACAGTAATGAATTACAAGGAAACAGATGCTTGGAGGTGGAGTGAATGTCATTCCCCTTTCGTTCTCCTTCCTAGATACCTTTTTTTATTAAATTATTACATTCAACACAAGTTTTTTTAAGTTTACTTGTTTTTAGCACTGTGTTTTACTACCCGTTCGGTATATACGACTATGTACTAATTACACTAATGGGCTAGGGACAGTGGCGATTGAATTTAAAGGAACTGTACCCGCATTTGCGTGTAGGGAAAGTGTAAAACCATTTAAAAAAAACAACCTCAATACACCAGACAGGGATTTGAACACCTATTTTCACGTCACCGGTGATGGTGACGCCTCAGACGAGGGGTCAACAATCCTCTTTTTGATATCTTGGGCTATACGGCTCTAAACAAAATCTTAGTAGACTGGTTTAAAAAAACTACAGAGAAAAAAAAATCTCAACTTTATATTTCTCAAATAATAATTAGTTATTAGTATATTTTTATTAACACATTGTTTGTTTGCTAAATCTTTTGAGACCAAATAAAATCAGTCTGTGGGCCGGATCTGGCCCACGGGCTGTAGATTGGCGGCCACTGCCTTAATCCATGCAGCCACCGAAGTGAGTTTTAATTTTCCTATTCATTTTATACTCCAATAGTTAAAATATTCTGTTTAATTATTATTTTAATATTCATTTACAAGATACATACTTTATACCTCATGTTGTAACACAAGCGCTTAATATAATATTTCGAATAACAGTTTGGTTTTGGTACAAACGATATAGTTTCGGAGAACAAAGGACGTTTCTTGGAAAAAAACGAACTAATGGGTCTCTGAAAAGGCGTCAAATATTTTTGTTATTGACTATGGAGTATACTTGAGAAATACACACATTCCTTCTCTTTGCTGCCCATCCCCTAAACCCCCACTAAACATACAGTATTTATTGTTATATAAAAATTATATGCTCTTATTTATATCATCTTTCTTAGTGCTAAACCATTTAAAGAAAATCACCCTTGATAAACCCGACCGAGCTTCGAAACTCGTTCCCCTCGTCCCCGGCAATCCAGTCTATCATGTGACCACCAGTGCCTGCTTGTTTTCCTATTCCATACTCAATAAACCCAAATACCCGCCTCGGTGGCGTAGTTAACTAACGCGCTAGTTTCGTGTTGAGCTAAAGTGCTTAAGACGGGTAGATCGAGATTCGAATCTCGCTCAGGTGAACTGGTGGTGGTTTTTCCTTAATGTGTTTCCACTCTCCCTCCACGCAAATGCGGGTTTACTTCCTCTATATTCAACCTTCCAAAGTCCTAACGCATTAGTGCAATTAGTACTAAGCTTATATAACCTGAACGGGTAGTAAGATGCAGTACTAAGTATTATTAATAAAACCAAAGCAACAGAGAGGTTTGAAGGTTCAGCTATAATAATGACTCTGTGTACCCTATCTCACGAAACTGTTACTGTCGTGTGTCTAATAATACTTACTGTACATTAGGTGTTATGGCTTCTTTCCCACAATCCGACTGTTAGTCGTCCGATCAAAAGTTGTGCCCAACTCGTGTAGTATAGCAGTCTGATGTCCTCACTATAATATTCGATTGTCATGTCCGGCAGTTTGGCCGGATGAACTGTTGTAGTGTACTGTTGAAGGGGGGGGGGGGCGGGGGGGGGGGGGGGGGACACCTTTCACACGATCCGACTAAACAGTCGTCCGGAAGCCTCTGTGCTTGTCTTGTTAGCGTAATAACTCATTGCTAGATAGTCATAGAAATAATGGCGAGTGAAGTTGACAACGATATATTGAGATTCTTAGTGGAGTAATATACCTACCATATTCGCCCGAATATAGTACGGCCTCATACATAATAGGACCCTAAAATTTTGAAGGTGTTCTACATGAAAAATGAAAATTCTCGGATAGGCCTCGAGTTAAAAACTTAGCAGGTTTGATTAAGTTTTATTAGGTCCTGTGAATGCTTTGATTGGTGCGCAGTCACTTCTAAGCTTACTCCCCCCCCTCCTCCCCCAAAGAATTATATTCAGTCGCGGCTCGTGGATTTCAACACAGAGGGCTGCATTTGGGGGGAGGGGGACTCCCGGAGGGTTTTGGGTGGTATGGATTTTTTTTAAATTCAAGCCCTAAAAAGTGTATTTTTAAGGTCATCCTGAGCTTCTGAAAATGAGATATAAAGTAAGAAATTTCCCTCCCCCCACCACTCATAAAATTATACATATTCTTAACTTGCAACTGTAAAGGTCACTACTACTAAACTGCTATAATAATTGCGATTTGCCAACACAATTATTATAGCCCGACAAAATATGCCCACCGCGTAACACTCAGACACAGAAACTGGCTGTCTTGACTCGATTACAGAACAGCCCTTACAAGCGCCAAATCTCGCGACCCTCTCCTTACCCCACCCTGGTGCTCTCATTCCAATTACCACCACGAGCGCATGCGCCAAATAGCCAGCTAGAATGTTTGAGGCCACAGCCCGGCACGAATAAATATTGTTGCGTTTCTACTTTCTAGCCATTGCTAGGTTCCTAGGCAGGCGTGCAGAATAAGGCTGTAATGTGTAGCGATCATAAGCAATTAAAAGGGACGTTTATTTTAATGTCTAAGCAGCTAATACCATTATTAATTATTATTATTATTATTATTATTATTATTTTGCTATTCACATCTAGTTCAGATAATTTAGGTCAACCCTTCTTTGTAGAGAAGGTGTTGCAATACCAAGGGCAATAATAAAGAGGATCACCAGGGACCTTTATTTGATCCACACTCAAATATGCGAAAGCCCAAGTATCTGAACTAAGATGTTTAACTATCAGCAAAATTAAATATTTAACTATACACGTTAATGGGAGTTTAAGGGTATGCTTGATGTGAAAGCGTAACAACTGAATAGAATATGACATTGATCTAGAGGCCGTTTTATTTTCATAATCCAAATGTTAACCATATTATGTTCTTAGATTGCGGGCTATGCTCAATAGCAACAATATACATAGGGAATAGAATACATGTATTTATGTACAAGCAGTTAATATAAATTTTCAGAGTATTAAACGCACAATCAAATATAAAATACATTCATAATAATTTGACAGAACCGATTTATATATGTGCCAAAAGTTAAAATATAGCAAACAATAATTGTAAATAAATTGAAGTTGGGAAACACGTATATAGGAAAGTATATTTGTATCACCTCGCCTATCTTATCCATATCACCTAGAAGGAATATGCTCCTAACTATACACCTGGCTACATTAGAAATAAGTAATGATATTATTATCGTCCAACTACCCGTGAGGCGGGGCAGCCTACACAAAAAGGTTTACTATATCTCTTACAAACTTACTAACAGGCGACAAACATTAATCGAAATTCCCCTTGCGTAACAATTGAAAGTAAGATAACAATACATATGTTTCATTAAGAACGACTAGCACAGTAAGACAGGATCCCAATCATAATAGCGCAATATACCCTACACAAATAAATAACAAAACTTGACTTGATTATACTACCATAGAATCTAAATTTAAAGAGATACGTCCCAAAAAATGCCTCAATTCATAACAAATCTAATTACCCAACAAAACTAAATTAGTAAAATTATTCATTAAAAAAATATGTCGAAGCAAATCCAAATCGATCCCTACATAATTAAGTTACAATTTAACAGTTCCCCAGTTTACAAATTATATAATGCTTTTTCAATATAACGTAGACTTACATGTAGAAAGATCCTACATCCTAAAAGCATCAAAGAGTGACTGCTCCTTGTCGGGTATACGCTTATATTCAGATTTGCACTGTGGGGAAAATAAGGGAGGGTGGATACAAAAGTTCGATGATATCACTATCAGCAAGTTAGCGTGAGTTTCCTTCATTGACGCCTGCGCACAACGTCAAGAGGGAAATAATACGGAGGGTAGGGAAAACCACGTGATCATCAAGAGCGCTTCTTTCTCTAAGTTTTAGCGCCTGCGCAGCGTCCGCTACTCGGGGAAAGTCAGCCGAACTACGTAACCTTTCGAGGAAACAGTTTTTTTTTTCCTTGTTTACGTGAGTGGGGTGTTTATGTGCTTGGAGGACCCATGAACAGCGCTGGTTTCCCGATTAAACGGGGTAAGTGTAACTGCACTTTTATAGGCGGCGAAGGTGACCTGGTGGTCTAGGGGTAAGGTGTCAGACTTCTATGCTGGCGGCCGGGGTTCAATCCTCGGTCCCGACAAAGATTTATCTGATTACCAAACCCTTCCTTCACCTCTGACAAGACATCTTGTGAATGTGGGGAATGCCAGGCCTCCACTGTGGTTCGGATTCCACGTTAAACTGTAGGTCCTTCATTTCATCTCACAATCACACTACCATTACACATTAGCGTGAGTGCGTATAACCCGAACGGGTAGTAAGACGCGGTGCTAATAATAATAATATAGGCGGCGAATATGTTTGTAGTCACGGTACATAGGGAGGGCTGCAGCCCTATACGACGAGTCACCACTGATTATATTATATTAGCGTTGGAAGCACGCGCAGCTTGCCCGTTATTTGTTGCGCATGCACGTTGCACGTCTTGATCTTAATTTAAAATTAGTATTGCAACATAAACGCTTGCGTGGTCGCCAAAGACGTTAAAAAAAATTAAACTCATGATAAAATTTATATCCATCCTTGACGAAGGAATGTTTTCATATGAGATTATTCTTAGGCAAATCATGTCGTTTTTATCAGACTTATAAATTCGGCTAGTAGTCGTTCGATCACACTCGAACGACAGAAACCATATCGTGTATTATTCTAGTCTCAGGAATAAACTAATCTCTCAGTTCACAAATAACAAGCAGTTCAGGTTGTATTTATAGTTCAGTCTTAGGGAGCCAACAAATCCTCCAATTTAAGAATAAAAAGTAGTTCAGGTTGAATGGGGAATTGACTTGCCATCGAATATAGACTTATTGACACGTTTTTGAGCATTCTGAGTATTTGATAAAGTGTAATATGTGTCGGAAATCATATGGTCTTAGGCATCACTCTCACATTATACTTGATTTGCCAGTAATGGGGAGGTTGGTGTTTTAGTCCTGGTCGAGTGAATTGAGGATGTAATTTTACTATTGGTTTACCACTCTCTCTCTCTCTCTCTCTCAGTAGAAATTTAGATAAACTTCCCCTAAATTCTACATCCCATAAATTAATATGCTAGTAACGGTAAGCTCCAACGGGTAGAAAGATGAGGTGAAATAAAAGAAACTTGTTGTATCGACCAACTTGTGATTTTTGAAATACTTTATTGATTTATTTTACAAAATTTTAACACATCAAAGTAACCTAGCTTTATTATTTATCCCCTTTCCAAGACTTGTCATTGATAAAAAAAATTGAGATTATTTCCTTTTTACTGTTTCATCTAAAGAGAAAGTATATGACGTATTAAATTTGAGAAAATTTTAGATCACGAATTTATGATGATTATCTACATTTTATGTGGATCCGAACCCCAAAAATGTATTTTACATTCTGTCTCTCCCCATGTATTTCCCTGCTCACGGATCTGAACCTGTTTGATGGATTTGCTTAAACTTAATATATAGATATTATTTGTCTACCCGAAGGAAAATTTTAAAATTTTACCCTAGCCCTTAAATTAAGAATAGTTTATTTATGGGTGATTTTTTTAATTAATTTTTTTTTAAAGTTGCTTAATCGATTTTGTATGAAATGTATATAGGCCCTATAGGAAGTGTTGGAACTCATACATAATTTGTATATTTAGTTTCTGGGTAAAAATTCATTTAAGGATAGTTTACTGATAAATGATTAAGTAATTTTTGAAAATTCAAATTATTTTGAAAATGGTTATAACGATTTTGTTCAAAGTGTATGCTTAGATAATTTTTTTTTTGTTATGACAAATAAAACTGTATGCTATACTTTAGTTGTTTAATGGAAAAAAAAAATTAGTCTGGTTTACTGTTGACTTTTTTTTTAATTGAATTATTTTTTAAATGGCTTTAGCGGTTTGGTTCAAAATGGTATCTGGTAGGCTTTTTACAATATAAATAACTGTCTATATTTTTTTCTTTAAAAAATAATTTGGTGAAGTTTATTGATTATTCACTTTTTAATTTGATTATTTTAAATATATTTATAACTATTTTACCCATACTTGGTATCTGGAGACTGGAGTCTATTTTACATGATAACTATTAATGTATGTTAAGTTAAAAAAATTATAGGTAGTTTACAAATTGACATTTTTAGAAAATTTGTAATTTTTCGAAAATGGTCTTGAAGATTAAGTTTAAAACCAATATCTAGGAATTACTTTTCATGATAAATTTGTATTTTTCCAAATTAAAATAATTTGAGGATAGCTTAGAAATATTTTATTTTAAAAATATTGGAATTTGTTAGTGATTTTTGAATAACTTTATTTAAAATGTACATATGAATAGTGTTTATGGCGATTTTTTGTTTTTCTGAGAGAAAATTACTTAAATTTATTATTGAAAATTTAGTTCCAAGCTATTATACACTAGATCTAGATGAAAATGTTTGTACGATTGTGTCGTAATTATAATTTATTTTTGAAATTCCTCGTTCCGTATAATTATTGGCTTGTTTTTATATTATAAATTTTGACTTTATATTGAAACAAACCATTTTGCATTGAAACTTATTTAAAATAATATTAATACTCGCATAGATCCGACTCCTTAGCTCAGCCAGTAGCGTGTCTGTCTACTGAGCTAATGGTCCCGGGTTTGATTTTTGGCATTGCTAGAAAATGTATCATTGGGAAAATGTGGTTTTACACTTTCACAGTGATGTATTAACAGCCGAGGACTGGATGTTGTGCTTGTCCTAGTCTTAAGTTAGATTATAAGGCATATGACGCTATGGCAGGCCCAGTACGCCACTAGTGGAAAATATATGGCTCAAATAAAAAAATGTTCCAGGCCACAGGCTGGGAAAAGAAATGGATATAAAAAAATATTCTCTCATAGATAAGCACGTGAAATAAACATCAATCTGGTGTAGTTTGCTGAGAATATATTTAAGATAATGTAATAAAATGTATTAATCCTTATCATCTAGAGCCATTTAATGCTGATAGTTCGAACAGTTTATAAGAGTTAGTGACTAAAGTAAATAATTAATATATTAAATAAAATTAAGTGAATGAGTATAAATAAATGACCCATTGTCTTTATTGGTTGCTAGAGAAAATTATATGGAATTATCCGGAAGGTATTTACATGAGTAATATTCTCGGAAATTCTCATGGAGTAACATTTTCTGGAATTTACTCATCACCACTCAAACATCTACACAAAGCATTACCGCGGTGTCTACGCTTTTATCAATTAAAATGGTATTTTCGCGTTAATGTCATATAAACTTAATTTTAATGCTCAATAAGATAGAACCATGTTTGTAGTTACTCTGATTAAAATAATTTGCTTTTATTTTTTTACCCCAATGCATATATAGGTCTTTTCAGTTTTAAAGTATATTTAAATAATTATTTAGGCCATTTAAAGTTTATTTTTTTATTTTTCTAATTTTTGTTAAATTTCTAGTTAAAATAATATCTCATTTTTACAAGATAATGATTTAAAAAATAAATAATAATAATAACAACAACAACAATAATAATAATTACCATTGAGTAGAATTTTTGAAATGTCTTATAAATAATATTTGTATACCTAGTACCATAAAGACATATTTGCATGCATATTTAACGTTTTATAAAAGCATAAAAATCCTGGCCCTACGAATAGGCGACTCAATAAATATGAATTAGTAAATTGAAAAAATGTAGTAGCGTGTTCATATACTGATATTAGGGTCTCTTTTTCGATTCTCGTCGAATGCCGAGATAATGTATTGCTAGATTAGGGTTCATTCCCATCTTCTATGAGGCGATTCAACTGTCCTGGGAAACGCGCTGGTGGGCACGCTCACTAAAGGCCAAGCTCCAAAAGTCTGGTTTACTGGTGATTGTAAATGTGAAGGTTGGGGTTCGAATCCCAACTGTGTGTACATATGCAGTTTTTTTTTTACGTATTATATATTTTTATAGGTGCATTATGTGTATGTTACAACTCTTTATGTCCCGCTCCGATGGCCGTATAGTCTAACGCGCTACTTTCACGTTAGATTAGACTGCCAAAGACTGGGAGATTGGGGTTCGATCCCGATTGGGTGCACTGAGGGTGATTTTCCCTAAATGTTTCTCCACTATCCTTCCACACTAATGCGGGTGCATTTCCTCTCAAATAATTCTTACTAATCCCTAACCGATTAGTGTAAATAATACTTAGGCATGTAATCTGAACAGGCAGTAAAAAATATATAATTATACTATCCCAAAACATGTTTATGCATGCTGCACAGACACGTGATTAATCGTACTTGAGACCCAACTGTTTCTCAAGTATGTTTTAAGGTGACACAGATAGCTAAATTTCCAACATTCAGGATGAGCTTGCACTTGCTGCGCTACTGTTTGCAGAAATGAAGCAACGTCAATCTGTTTTATAAGGGCGTACAATGAATGTATTAGCTAACTGAAAGAAAACCAGTCGGTTCTCCTTTGACACGTATCTCACATGTGAACTTATTGTCTTTGATACCTGACCAATGAGTGAGTGTCTTACCGACTGATGAGAACAATTCGCAGGTATAGCTCGGACCAGTTCTGCTCATTCTGGCAACACTCCACGCCACTGCTCTGTATTAGGTTTTACTCCTCCGCCGCACTATGCGCATTTAACTATGCTATTATTATTATTATTATTATTATTATTATTATTATTATTATTATTATTACTAGCATCGCGTCTTACTACCCGTTCGGGTTATACGCACTTACGCTAATGTGTAATGGTAAGGTGATTGTGAGATGAAATAGAGGACCTACAGTTTAACGTGGGATCCAAACCACGGTGGAGGCCTGTCATTCCACACATTCACAAGATGTCTTGTCTGAGGTGAAGGAAGGGTTTGGTAATCAGATAACTTTGTGCTGGGACCGAGGGTTGAACACCGGACCCCCAGTATATATGTCCGACACCTTACCCCTAGACCACCAGCTCACCACTTAACTATGCTAATTGACTAGATATGAACCTGGTAGAATTCAGAGTAAATGTACCCGCAAATGCTTGGAAAGCAAAAAGGGAAAAACCATTTAGGAAAAACTTTCCTCAGCACACCCGGTATGGATTTGAGCCCGGATTTTCTCATAATCGGAAAACCAGTATATATGAGCTTGCCATTTAGTCTGCGTAACTACCGGCGCGGGTTTAAATTACTATAATACCCATTTTGGTTGTCTAATAGTCTAAGTCAGGCATGCCAAACTTGCGGTCCGCGGGCTACATGTGGTCCGAACCATAATAATCTCGTGCGGCCCGTGGACCTTTTAACAAACTGACGTAAATCGTGGCTTGATTTATCATTTTATAAACGTTGAATAAATACACAGTTTGAGGTTTGAAAAATTGAGCACTACTTTGTTAAATTTAGCGAGTAAGATTATTATACCAAATTTTCACCCTTTATTCACACGTGATTTCTTCTCCAAAATGGTTCGATTTACACACAAAATATGTGCATTGTTTGTCGGCACACAACTGTGTTAACATCTGTTTTCTCTCGTGAAAAGGAACAAATACACCAAGAGATTACGGATCCCAGACACGCATTTGTTATCAATGATGAAAGGGACTCTAACACATGCTTCGGTGGCCACATGATTTAAGGCAAGGATGGGCAAATTACGGGCCGCGAGTCGATTACGGACCACCGATGTGTTCAATTAAACCCACGGGATATATAATTTAAAAATGTTTCATTTTGAAGCAGGCTTTTTTATACACAACAAAACTGTATTTTTATAAAATGATGAAGATCTGTCTTCCCTCTTGAGAATCACCCTCTTACAGTCACAATTTCACTCATATCACATCCCATCATATACATATTCTGAATGAACTTAAAACCTACTTGGTCACTAGGGATTAGGGTATTTATGAGTGTTATTCATTCTCAATTTAGTTAAACTTATTCATGTCAGTATATTATGTGTGCTTATAATTTTTTTAATGAATTTTTAAAGAAAAATTAATGAATACAAGTCTTTGGCCCACCAATGGTTAATTTTTTTTATTTGATCCTCTTGTAAGTAAGTTTGCACATCTCTGATATAAGGCGTCACTCTCGCAATGGACTGGTCTGACGGTGACGGGGAGATCGATACGTGATTCTCGGCCGGGTGTAACGAATTTGATTTTTTTCTGAACAATTTTTCCTTCTCCCTACACGCAAATTTAAGTACACTTCCTCTCAATTCAACTTTAATTTTCCCTATCACATAAGCGATGCTAATAAAGTAATAATATAAAAAACTATTATCTCGCAAGCACCAGTGGACACGCAGTTAAAGGTGTCAGAGATTTTTGACCGAGGGAAGCAAGGTTCTGTTTTAACTTGATAATTTGGTATTTGGTCTGTCTGGCCAGATGCCCGTAGCTTTGCTGCGCAATAACTGTCAAA
>JBCFYV010000012.1:39490995-39502064 GCA_039000515.1 Timema cristinae
AAGTCAGCCGAACTACGTAACCTTTCGAGGAAACAGTTTTTTTTTTTCCTTGTTTACGTGAGTGGGGTGTTTATGTGCTTGGAGGACCCATGAACAGCGCTGGTTTCCCGATTAAACGGGGTAAGTATAACTGCACTTTTATAGGCGGCGAAGGTGACCTGGTGGTCTAGGGGTAAGGTGTCAGACTTCTATGCTGGCGGCCGGGGTTATCCTCGGTCCCGACAAAGATTTATCTGATTACCAAACCCTTCCTTCACCTCTGACAAGACATCTTGTGAATGTGGTGAATGCCAGGCCTCCACTGTGGTTCGGATTCCACGTTAAACTGTAGGTCCTTCATTTCATCTCACAATCACCCTACCATTACATATTAGCGTAAGTGCGTATAACCCGAACGGGTAGTAAGACGCGGTGCTAATAATAATAATATAGGCGGCGAATATGTTTGTAGTCACGGTACATAGGGAGGGCTGCAGCCCTATACGACGAGTCACCACTGATTATATTATATTAGCGTTGGAAGCACGTGCAGCTTGCCCGTTATTTGTTGCGCATGCACGTTGCACGTCTTGATCTTAATTTAAAATTAATATTGCAACATAAACGCTTGCGTGGTCGCCAAAGACGTTAAAAATAAAAATTAAACTCATGATAAAATTTATATCCATCCTTGACGAAGGAATGTTTTCATATGAGATTATTCTTAGGCAAATCATGTCGTTTTTATCAGACTTATAAATTCGGCTAGTAGTCGTTCGATCACACTCGAACGACAGAAACCATATCGTGTATTATTCTAGTCTCAGGAGTAAACTAATCTCTCAGTTCACAAATAACAAGCAGTTCAGGTTGTATTTATAGTTCAGTCTTAGGGAGCCAACAAATCCTCCAATTTAAGAATAAAAAGTAGTTCAGGTTGAATGGGGAATTGACTTGCCATCGAATATAGACTTATTGACACGTTTTTAAGCATTCTGAGTATTTGATAAAGTGTAATATGTGTCGGAAATCATATGGTCTTAGGCATCACTCTCACATTATACTTGATTTGCCAGTAATGGGGAGGTTGGTGTTTTAGTCCTGGTCGAGTGAATTCAGGATGTAATTTTACTATTGGTTTACCACTCTCTCTCTCTCTCTCTCTCTCTCTCTCAGTAGAAATTTAGATAAACTTCCCCTAAATTCTACATCCCATAAATTAATATGCTAGTAACGGTAAGCTCCAACGGGTAGAAAGATGAGGTGAAATAAAAGAAACTTGTTGTATCGACCAACTTGTGATTTTTGAAATACTTTATTGATTTATTTTACAAAATTTTAACACATCAAAGTAACCTAGCTTTATTATTTATCCCCTTTCCAAGACTTGTCATTGATAAAAAAAATTTTAGATTATTTCCTTTTTACTGTTTCATCTAAAGAGAAAGTATATGACGTATTAAATTTGAGAAAATTTTAGATCACGAATTTATGATGATTATCTACATTTTATGTGGATCCGAACCCCAAAAATTGATTTTACATTCTGTCTCTCCCCATGTATTTCCCTGCTCACAGATCTGAACCTGTTTGATGGATTTGCTTAAACTTAATATATAGATATTATTTGTCTACCCGAAGGAAAATTTTAAAATTTTACCCTAGCCCTTAAATTAAGAATAGTTTATTTATGGGTGATTTTTTTAATTAATTTTTTTTTAAAGTTGCTTAATCGATTTTGTATGAAATGTATATAGGCCCTATAGGAAGTGTTGGAACTCATACATAATTTGTATATTTAGTTTCTGGGTAAAAATTCATTTAAGGATAGTTTACTGATAAATGATTAAGTAATTTTTGAAAATTCAAATTATTTTGAAAATGGTTATAACGATTTTGTTCAAAGTGTATGCTTAGATAATTTTTTTTTTGTTATGACAAATAAAACTGTATGCTATACTTTAGTTGTTTAATGGAAAAAATAAAAATTTAGTCTGGTTTACTGTTAACTTTTTTTTAATTGAATTATTTTTAAAATTGCTCTAGCGGTTTGGTTCAAAATGGTATCTGGTAGGCTTTTTACAATATAAATAACTGTCTATATTTTTTTCTTTAAAAAATAATTTGGTGAAGTTTATTGATTATTCACTTTTTAATTTGATTATTTTAAATATATTTATAACTATTTTACCCATACTTGGTATCTGGAGACTGGAGTCTATTTTACATGATAATTATTAATGTATGTTAAGTTAAAAAAATTATAGGTAGTTTACAAATTGACATTTTTAGAAAATTTGGAGTTTTTCGAAATGGTCTTGAAGATTAAGTTTAAAACCAATATCTAGGAATTACTTTTCATGATAAATTTGTATTTTTCCAAATTAAAATAATTTGAGGATAGCTTAGAAATATTTTATTTTAAAAATATTGGAATTTATTAGTGATTTTTGAATAACTTTATTTAAAATGTACATATGAATAGTGTTTATGGCGATTTTTTGTTTTTCTGAGAGAAAATTAATTAAATTTATTATTGAAAATTTAGTTCCAAGCTATTATACACTAGATCTAGATGAAAATGTTTGTACGATTGTGTCGTAATTATAATTTATTTTTGAAATTCCCCGTTCCGTATAATTATTGGCTTGTTTTTATATTATAAATTTTGACTTTATATTGAAACAAACCATTTTGCATTAAAACTTATTTAAAATAATATTAATACTCGCATAGATCCGACTACTTAGCTCAGCCAGTAGCGTGTCTGTCTACTGAGCTAATGGTCCGGGTTTGATTTTTGGCATTGCTAGAAAATGTATCATTGGGAAAATGTGGTTTTACACTTTCACAGTGATGTATTAACGGCCGAGGACTGGATGTTGTGCTTGTCCTAGTCTTAAGTTAGATTATAAGGCATATGACGCTATGGCAGGCCCAGTACGCCACTAGTGGAAAATATATGGCTCAAATAAAAAAATGTTCCAGGCCACAGGCTGGGTAAAGAAATGGATCTAAAAAAATATTCTCACATAGATAAGCACGTGAAATAAACATCAATCTGGTGTAGTTTGCTGAGAATATATTTAAGATAATGTAATAAAATGTATTAATCCCTATCATCTAGAGCCATTTAATGCTGATAGTTCGAACAGTTTATAAGAGTTAGTGACTAAAGTAAATAATTAATATATTAAATAAAATTAAGTGAATGAGTATAAATAAATGACCCATTGTCTTTATTGGTTGCTAGAGAAAATTATATGGAATTATCCGGAAGGTATTTACATGAGTAATATTCTCAGAAATTCTCATGGAGTAACATTTTCTGGAATTTACTCATCACCACTCAAACATCTACACAAAGCATTACCGCGGTGTCTACGCTTTTATCAATTAAAATGGTATTTTCGCGTTAATGTCATATAAACTTAATTTTAATGCTCAATAAGATAGAACCATGTTTGTAGTTACTCTGATTAAAATAATTTGCTTTTATTTTTTGTACCCCAATGCATATTTAGGTCTTTTCAGTTTTAAAGTATATTTAAATAATTATTTAGGCCATTTAAAGTTTATTTTTTTATTTTTCTAATTTTTGTTAAATTTCTAGTTAAAATAATATCTCATTTTTACAAGATAACAATGATTTAAAAAATAAATAATAATAATAATAATAACAACAACAACAATAATAATAATAATTACCATTGAGTAGAATTTTTGAAATGTCTTATAAATAATATTTGTATACCTAGTACCATAAAGACATATTTGCATGCATATTTAACGTTTTATAAAAGCATAAAAATCCTGGCCCTACGAATAGGCGACTCAATAAATATGAATTAGTAAATTGAAAAAAATGTAGTAGCGTGTTCATATACTGATATTAGGGTCTCTTTTTCGATTCTCGTCGAATGCCGAGATAATGTATTGCTAGATTAGGGTTCATTCCCATCTTCTATGAGGCGATTCAACTGTCCTGGGACACGCGCTGGTGGGCACGCTCACTAAAGGCCAAGCTCCAAAAGTCTGGTTTACTGGTGATTGTACATGTGAAGGTTGGGGTTCGAATCCCAACTGTGTGTACATATGCAGTTTTTTTTACGTATTATATATTTTTATAGGTGCATTATGTGTATGTTACAACTCTTTATGACCCGCTCCGATGGCCGTATAGTCTAACGCGCTACTTTCACGTTAGATTAGACTGCCAAAGACTGGGAGATTGGGGTTCGATCCCGATTGGGTGCACTGAGGGTGATTTTCCCTAAATGTTTCTCACTATCCTTCCACACTAATGCGGGTGCATTTCCTCTCAAATAATTCTTCCTAATCCCTAACCGATTAGTGTAAATAATACTTAGGCGTGTAATCTGAACAGGCAGTAAAAAAAATATAATTATACTATCCCAAAAATGTTTATGCATGCTGCACAGACACGTGATTAATCGTACTTGAGACCCAACTGTTTCTCAAGTATGTTTTAAGGTGACACAGATAGCTAAGTTTCCACCATTCAGGATGAGCTTGCACTTGCTGCGCTACTGTTTGCAGAAATGAAGCAACGTCAATCTGTTTTATAAGGGCGTACAATGAATGTATTAGCTAACTGTAAGAAAACCAGTCGGTTCTCCTTTGACACGTTTCTCACATGTGAACTTATTGTCTTTGATACCTGACCAATGAGTGAGTGTCTTACCGACTGATGAGAACAATTTGCAGGTATAGCTCGGACCAGTTCTGCTCATTCTGGCAACACTCCACGCCACTGCTCTGTATTAGGTTTTACTCCTCCTCCGCGCTATGCGCATTTAACTATGCTATTATTATTATTATTATTATTATTATTATTATTATTATTACTAGCACCGCGTCTTACGACCCGTTCGGGTTATACGCACTTATGCTAATGTGTAATGGTAGGGTGATTGTGAAATGAAATGAAGGACCTACAGTTTAACGTGGGATCCGAACCACGGTGGAGGCCTGGCATTCCCCACATTCACAAGATGTCTTGTCAGAGGTAAAGGAAGGGATTGGTAATCAGATAACTTTGTGCTGGGACCGAGGGTTGAACACCGGACCCCCAGTATATATGTCCGACACCTTACCCCTAGACCACCAGGTCACCACTTAACTATGCTAATTGACTAGATATGAACCTGGTAGAATTCAGAGGAAATGTACCCGCAAATGCTTGGAAAGCAAGAAGGGAATAACCATTTAGGAAAAACTTTCCTCAGCACACCCGGTATGGATTTGAGCCCGGATTTTCTCATCATCGGAAAACCAGCATATATGAGCTTGCCATTTAGTCTGCGTAACTACCGGCGCGGGTTTAAATTACTATAATACCCATTTTGGTTGTCTAATAGTCTAAGTCAGGCATGCCAAACTTGCGGTCCGCGGGCTACATGTGGTCCGAACCATAATAATCTCGTGCGGCCCGTGGACCTTTTAACAAACTGACGTAAATCGTGGCTTGATTTATCATTTTATAAACGTTGAATAAATACACAGTTTGAGATTTGAAAAATTGAGCACTACTTTGTTAAATTTAGCGAGTAAGATTATTATACCAAATTTTCACCCTTTATTCACACGTGATTTCTTCTCCAAAATGGTTCGATTTACACACAAAATATGTGCATTGTTTGTCGGCACACAACTGTGTTAACATCTGTTTTCTCTCGTGAAAAGGAACAAATACACCAAGAGATTACGGATCACAGACACGCATTTGTTATCAATGATGAAAGGGACTCTAACACATGCTTCGGTGGCCACATGATTTAAGGCAAGGATGGGCAAATTACGGGCCGCGAGTCGATTACGGACCACCGATGTGTTCAATTAAACCCACGGGATATATAATTTAAATATGTTTCATTTTGAAGCAGGCTTTTTTATACACAACAAAACTGTATTTTTATAAAATGATGAAGATCTGTCTTCCCTCTTGAGAATCACCCTCTTACAGTCACAATTTCACTCATATCACATCCCATCATATAAATATTCTGAATGAACTTAAAACCTACTTGGTCACTAGGGATTAGGGTATTTATGAGTGTTATTCATTCTCAATTTAGTTAAACTTATTCATGTCAGTATATTATGTGTGCTTATAATTTTTTTAATGAATTTTTAAAGAAAAATTAATGAATACAAGTCTTTGGCCCACCAATGGTTAATTTTTTTTATTTGATCCTCTTGTAAGTAAGTTTGCACATCCTGATATAAGGCGTCACTCTCGCAATGGACTGGTCTGACGGTGACGGGGAGATCGATACGTGATTCTCGGCCGGGTGTAACGAATTTGATTTTTTTCTGAACAATTTTTCCTTCTCCTACACGCAAATTTAAGTACACTTCCTCTCAATTCAACTTTAATTTTCCCTATCACATAAGCGATGCTAATAAAGTAATAATATAAAAAACTATTATCTCGCAAGCACCAGTAGACACGCAGTTAAAGGTGTCAGAGATTTTTGACCGAGGGAAGCAAGGTTCTGTTTTAACTTGATAATTTGGTATTTGGTCTGTCTGGCCAGATGCCCGTAGCTTTGCTGCGCAATAACTGTCAAATGCGTTGACCAATTTTAACGAGATTTTCGGGTGACCTGGTGGTCTAGGGGTAAGGTGTCAGACTTCTATGCTGGCGGCCGGGGTTCAATCCTCGGTCCCGGCAAAGATTTATCTGATTACCAAACCCTTCCTTCACCTCTGACAAGACATCTTGTGAATGTGAGGAATGCCAGGTCTCCACCGTGGTTCGGATTCCACGTTAAACTGTAGGTCCTTCATTTCATTTCACAATCACCCTACCATTACACATTAGCGTAAGTGCGTATAACCCGAACGGGTAGTAAGACGCGGTGCTAATAATAATAATAATAATAATAATAATAATAATAATAATAATAATAACGAGATTTTCCAGCGACATTCTTCGAACCTAGGCCAAACTATGTGTGCACATAGGTTTTCAAACTATTTATCCGTTTACATTTTTGGCATACTTTCTACACTGACGTCTTAAACCATGTGAACCACGGCTATTCTTTATGAATATAGTATTCTATTATATAGTATTAACTAGCTTTTGCCCACAGTTACACTAGCGTTGGTGTCAGTTTTAAAAACATGTCCATTAAAACAATAACGTTTTTAATCTCAGAATTTTTAATTTCCCGTACAGAAAATAAATCACGCAACGTATTAGGTAGAGATTACCATGATGAAAGCTTTGGAGTTGAAGAATAAAAAAAACTCAATGTAGTGTAACTACCCGTATTTCGGTTTTAAGCTTAGACACATTTAATATCTGCTTTAAGTGAAGTAAATAGACTAACAAAACTTAAGGCAAGACCTCTGTGCAAACGACTTTAGTGGTTTTATCATCAGAAGCGACCAGTCACAGGTTGGTGCTAGAACCATTACGTGAACATGCCACATTGTAATTGTCCACAGGAGAAACAATTTGCCTTGGAGATCAACGCTTGCCACCTTCAGGGTTTGTCCTTGAGCTGTGTTGATTGTCATAGCATAGTCAACCTTGATAGGAAATAGTATGTATCAAAAGCGGAAGAGCAGGTCTGATGGAATCATGGGTATTCTTGGTATCACGACTCATTTATAGGTAGTGTAATCTGTCATGACAGTCTCCTCAATGCTAAAGTTTGGCAGATTGTTCACCTTTAAGCGGGTCTCATACTCAAGTTTTAATTGAAGAGCTTGGATGGGTAAACCGTCTAAAGCAATATTATATACGCATAAAAAATCTTAAAATATAAATAGATGATGTAGGTGGGGTTTGATTTTAAATTTATTTGGCTAGCTCTGGAAATAAAATGTACAATATTATTTCTCTCAGGGATCTACTGGATGTCTTGAAGTTTACAGGAAACAATCTCATCGCCTTTCTGATGACAGGGGATTTCCCCAAACAGGGTAATCAACGCTTACCTCCTGTTTTCTGCCCAGTACTAGCAGCAATGGATTATACATAATAATGCAATGTACAAATTCAATATGGACAAGGAAAGAATGTAAACAGCAATATGACTTAAAAATAAATAATATATGGGCTTTGTAGTAGGTCTAACTTATTTACTTATTGCTAATGTTTAATTTTTTTCAAGGTAGAATAAATAAATAAATAAATAACCTTTAAGCCCCCCCACCCCCCCATTATATGTACAGTTTCACTTTCAGGTTGAACTGACGGGCCAAACCGAGCCAGTTCTACCTGTCCTAGCTCCCCCCTCCCTCTCCTAGATTCCCCCCTCCTCCCCCACCCTCACATTATCTTCAGTCCACCTTGCAATCCGGTTGAGTGTAGTTGTATACAAGTTTCACGTGGGCAAAACGTCATCAGTTGAATTACTTGCATATGCAGCAATTGCATGTGTCTTAAATAAGAAGAAAGAAACGTTCAGTGTGTTATGGGGGAGAGAGAGGTTGAACAGGGAAAATTAAACCCAAATCAATTTTCTGCACAATGAAGGAAGATTTCTGAATTCCTCGATAAATTCAGATAGAAAAAAATATTTCAACCACGTGGTCATAGCCAAATAGCGGATGAAACACGATATGTAATTGAGCACGTGGAGAGTGGAGAATGAACTTAATGAGCTTAAAAGAGCTTTTAGCTGACAGTGCGCAGGTGCACAAGCCAGCGGCGGGTGACTCATCACCACGGCCCCAATGTTTGATGGCATGCCGTCTTTTTTTTTGTACATTACATATAATGGATTACATGTACATAAATTCTGTTCATGATCCCTGGATTTTGAAACTGTTTTTATAGATGACTTTTTGGTCATTTTTTTATCATTTTGGATTTTAAGTTCCTGTTTTCTTGGTTTGTGTCATTTTGGATTCATTTACAGGAATTTTTTAAATTAATTATTAGGAATTGATGTTGAATAGTATTTTTTTAAATCTACTGATAGGGAATGTTATACTATTATATATTATTATTATTATTATTATTATTATTATTATTATTATTATTAGCAACGCGTTTTACTACCCATTCGGGTTATACGCACTTAAGCTAATGTGTAATGAATGGTAGGGTGATTGTGAGATGAAATGAAGGACCTACAGTTTAACGTGGAATCCGAACCACGGTGGAGGCCTGGCATTCCTCACATTCACAAGATGTCTTGTCAAAGGTGAAGGAAGGGTTTGGTAATCAGATAAATCTGTGCCGGGACCGAGGATTGAACCCCGGCCGCCAGCACAAAAGTCTGACACCTTACCCCTAGACCACCAGGTCACCTTACTATTATATAAATGCATAGATATCCAAACCTACTTATTTCAAAACCCAGCTGTCAGAATGAAAGGATAATGATGCAATTAACTTTGTACCTTCTTTGCCTGTACTGTTTAAAGGCTAGTAAAATACACATTCCTGGTGAGACACTGCAACTAAGATGGAAGGGTTGCGTTGAAAGGACGTAACTATTAGTACATATTTTGTAAATCATTATATTTACAGTCGCGTCTCGTAATCAACATTCTTAGGCAAGCTAGGAAGGGGAGTCTAGGGGGCCTAGCCCCCCAAGCTTAAATAGGGGCCCATTAAAAATATTACAGTATATGACCCGCCTCTGTGGCGTAGTTGGCTAACGCGCTAGTCGTGTTGAGCCCGACTGCTGAGGTCGAGGTTCGAATCTCGGTCGGGTGAACTGGGGGGTTCCTAATTGGTTTTCCACTCTCCCTCCACGAAAATGCGGGTTCACTTCCTTTAATTCAACCTTCCCAATTCCTAATCCATTGGCGTAATTAATACTTAAACGTATAACCCGAACGGGTAGTAAGACACGGTGCTAGATAATATTACAATATATGCTTCAAGCCGCTATTTTAAGTTTTTTATATGATAATTGTGGCTTTGGGCGTTCTTCTATCCCGTTATTTAAATAAGACACATTAGAATATTGCTCATGTCTGAGAGGATGTGGGGTAATGGGGGAGAATATATATTCCCCCCTTTCTTTAATGAGTGGGGAGGAAATTACCCCTGTGTCATATTAACACTTTTATTGCTGGTGTTGAATGGAGTTATACACATAAATGCAGGTACATTTCCCTCCCCTGTATCTTTCTCATCTCTACCCAATTTAGTGTGCATAATCGTGTATTCCGTAGGATAGTAAAACGCTCTGCAGAGGAAAAAAAAATGAATTAATGACGTTAAAGCTAAACACGTCCGCCAAATGACACGACTATAATACTTAGCACTGCGTCTTACCACCCATTTGGGTTATGTGCTTAAGTACTAATTACTCTAATGGGTTATACATTGGGAAGGTTGAATATGGAGGAAGTGATCCCACATTTGCGTGGAGGGAGAGTGTGAAATTATGTAGGAAAAGCCACCCCCAGTTCACCCGACCGAGGTTTGAACCTCAATCTCCCCGTCCTCGGCAGTCTGGCTCAGCACGAAGCTTGCGCGTAAGTTAACTACGCCACCGAGGCGGGTGTCACGACTATAAAACAGCTCTGGGTGCATTTAGTATTGTTTGACATTTAGAGACCTCGGTTTATATTATCGCTATATTTACATGGTCGGTGTTGCACTTTACAAGTTTAGTACATATCCTTTGAAACCTTTGTTCCAATAATATATATCATTGTTATGGTTTCGCTAGTTAATAATTAAGGTAGTTTATTATTTGTCTAAGCAAATACTTCTCTTGCTCTACATTTCTAGTTATTTTTCTTTGAACATGACCGTTTCTATATTATGCTTTTGATTCACTCGAATGATTTTAACCTAAATGTGCACTCCCCAACCCAACAAAAATCTTAGGGGCCGTTAAAACTAATGACTTTGCCCCTCCTCCTCACCCCACTTCAACCGTTTAAGACACTTACGTCATACAGTGTCAGAAATTCAAAAAGACAATGGTAAAAAAGAGCTAAAACCCGTTTACTATTACAGTTGTATTATGTATGTATGATAACAAAACAATACTCTTATTATATATCTCACCTATTTTTTATGGATGGACACAAATAATCAAATAAACTAGTATAATCTTTAATTAAAGAAGTACAAGAAAGAA